>CM022668.1:2627988-2630488 GCA_012295275.1 Chrysomallon squamiferum | reverse complement strand
GTGTTTGAGACTTGAGCTTCCTCGTGTACACCCACCAAGCAACGAGCACGGCTGCAGACTGCTGCTACCACTGCAGTTTTCGCTGTGACATTGACAGATGGGTATGGAGTAGAGAAGTTAGCTCACAGGCAGTGGTGAAATACGGTTCCGTATTGCGCCGGCTGCTGAACAGTTCAGTGTGAGTCTCTTCAAGCACAGTGGCTCACTTCCACTGCCAGGTATAAATAATAGCTGCCAGGTGAAGGCCTCTCTGACCAGGTACTGGCTACCAGTCACAGGTTGTCAGTTCTAGTCGTAGGGTTTACACACAGTTCTACCTGGTTGTACAGTTTACAAACAGTTCTACCTGGTTGTACAGTTTACAAACAGTTCTACCTGGTTGTACAGTTTGCAAACAGTTTTACCTAGTTGTACAGTTTACAAACAGTTCTACCTGGTTGTACAGTTTACAAACAGGTTTACCTGGTTGTACAGTTTACAAACAGTTCTACCTGGTTGTACAGTTTGCAAACAGTTCTACCTAGTTGTACAGTTTGCAAACAGTTCTACCTAGTTGTACAGTTTACAAACAGTTCTACCTAGTTGTACAGTTTACAAACAGTTTTATCTGGCTGTACAGTTTACAAACAGTTCTACCTGGTTGTACAGTTTACAAACAGTTCCACCTGGTTGTACAGTTTACAAACAGTTTTACTTAGTTTACAAACAGCTCTACCTGGCTGTACAGTTTACAAACAGTTCTACCTGGTTGTACAGTTTACAAACAGCTCTACCTGGCTGTACAGTTTACAAACAGTTCTACCTGGTTGTACAGTTTACAAACAGTTCCACCTAGTTGTACAGTTTACAACAGTTCTACCTAGTTTACAAACAGTTCTACCTAGTTGTACAGTTTACAAACAGTTCTACTTAGTACAAAGTGTACAAACAGTTCTTCTAAGTATAAAGTCTATAAAACAGTTCTGCTGAGCTTTAGAGGTTTACAGTTATGCTAAGTTGTACAGTTCAAAAACAGTTCTACTAAGAATCAAGTTTGAAGATTTTCAGATGTGATCTAATTAAAGAGCAAATAAAGTTTACTGTTTAACAGTAGTAAAAATAATTTTAAAGTGATGAAAAGTTTCACATCCTTATTTATAACATTAATTTAAAAAGAATTAAAACTAAATAATATTGATGAAAGGATTCTTAACATTTGACATTTTGCTGGTCATAAAATGAGATAAAATTCTGGACAAAAAAAATATTAAGTTTATTATGAAATACATGTTACTAGTTATCAAAAATTAAAATAAAATAAAAATAAAAATAAAAATAAAATACTGGATAATTCAGACTACAGTTTAGTTAACAAATAAAATTTGTCAGGTAACATTACGAATGCAGATTATTCTCTGTAAAGGTTAAAACACACAGGATGAGTTAGTGTAATGTATGCAAATTGTTTTCAAAATGTCATCATTAACATTCACAACCAATAACTCAAAATAAAGGAAATCGCATGAAAATAATGATGACTTTTTTTGTGCATTCTTTCTCTGTGAGTTTACAAATGCCCTACAGCTAGTTTTCACAAATGAAATAACAATATTTGATTTAAATAACTTGCAGTATCAGACATACAAAAAACATGCACCAGATTTTGGTGTTTTTTTTTTATATACTCTCTGAAAGATATAGGTGAAGCTGGAATTGAAAAATACTGAATTATTTACTTTTATCTTTTACACCAGGCATCCTTACTTGTTAGCATCTGATTCTTAACTTTGAGTTATTTTTCTTATTTATACCAGCATATCAATATTAAAAAACTGATAATAAATAAAAAAAAAAAACCCATCTTAAAATGTAAGAAAAAACATTGACAAGGGAATATAACAAGGAGGAGAAAATAGAATTAAGAATAAAAGAAAAAAGAAAATAAGAAAAAGAAAATAAGATAAACCAAGAAGAAAAGAAAGAGAAAAAGAAAATAAAGACGAATGATGAGGAAAAAGAAAATAAAGAAGAATGATGAGGAAAGAAAAGAGAGAGAGAAAGTGAAAGATAAACAAATAAAAATTCTCATTTTTTGCTCCTTTTATTTATTTTTTCTTCTTATAATCTTAGTTTGGTATTTTCAAAGATAACGAAACCAGACAAAAAATAAAGTGGTAACGTGATGATAATGATGATGATGATGATGATAATGATGATGATGATGATAATGATGATGATTATGATGATGATGATAATGATAATGATGATGATGATGATAATAATGATAATGATGATGATGATGATGATGATGATGATTATGATGATTATGATGATGATAATGATGATAATTATGATGATGATAATGATGATGATGATGATGATAATGATAATGATGATGATTATGATGATGATGATGATGATGATGCTGATAATGATGATGATAATGATGATGATGATGATATTAATAATAATAAATTAAATGAAATGGGTGAGATTTTCAGTTGGACTGACACACGAGACT
>CM022668.1:2617988-2622988 GCA_012295275.1 Chrysomallon squamiferum | reverse complement strand
GTCTAAATCCAAGTAAATGTTAAAATTCTTCAGGCCAGCTTTTGCCAGTAATGAAAAAAAAAGAATAAAATAATTTTACAATGTATAAACTGAAATTGCTTCTTTTTTTAATACTGTCAACATGTTTATGTTTTTAATAAATCCAAGTAACCGATTTCTTAATAACTTAACAAGTAAAATACAACAACCTTTTCCAAACATAAAGTACAGAAAACAAATAACTGTTCTCTTTCTTTCTTTAAACTAATAATTTCTAAAATTTATTAGAATTAAATAAAAAAAACAAAAAAAACAACAATAATAATAAAAATCACCCCAAAACCAAGAAAAACTAAAAAATATAGTTTGAAGACAGCAGAAATTTTAAATTTGAAACCAAGTACATCCCAGAGTTTCTCAGTTTGATTTTAACAATTAACTGCTTTAATGAATTCTTTTCTTTTTCTTTGTTCACAACAATAAACTTCACAATATTTTTTATAAATGTCTGTAAAACAAATAAATTTTGTGACTTACATAATATGTTATAAAGAAATATTTTTATCTTGATTTTTTTTATATCAAGATTTCAGAGGAATAAAAAGAAGTGATTCAACAAATATTTTTGTTTTGTTGGTTTTTTAAGATGAAGAATTTGTAAGCAGACAGATCCAGAAAAGGTAAAATATGTTTACCTGCAGTTTTTTCTAAACAATTTCAGAAGTTTTACCTTTATCTTAAAACATTGTGAGCCCAGAAAATACACTATTATTATCAGTTAGATAAAACTGTCCCATTATAGATATACTGAATCATCGTAAATGATAAAAATATCCTCAAAACATAAAAAAAGTCAAAATCTAGACAAATTGTTCTAATACAAATGATATATATATATACATATATAGATATTTTTGAAATTTTATTTTCAATTTTATTATTATTTTTTAAATTACTTATTGATCGGATTGTAAGCAGTCTGCAGATTCCAATTAGGTTTTATCTTCGCATTTTTTGTACAGTATAAGCTTAAAATTAACTTTAAAATCTGTTTATTTATTTAAGCTTTAAGCAGTTCTTCATTATACCCCATTAAAAAAATAATAAAAATATAACAAAAAAGAAGAGGAAGAAAAGAAAAAAGGAAAAGAAAAAAAACAAATAAAGAGAAAAAAGAATCCACCATCAATAAGACAAGCGTTTCTACTACTGAGATAAATATCCCATTCTAACCATAAATATCCCATTCTAACTATGAATTTCCCATTCTAAATGAATAAAGTTTTGATTAAATGTCAACAAGTATATATATACATCCATACACATAACCATAATAGACATATACACAGAAACACACACACACAGACATATCTACAAATAGATGCACACATACATATAAACACTGAAACACATACACAGACACATACACATAGAGTAAAACACACATTACACACACACACACACACACACACACACACACACACACACACACACACACACACACACACACACACACACACACACACACACAGTCTCTGGAATAAAACTGTTACAGTATATTACTACACTGATGCATCAGAAGATAAAAACATTGTGAAATGATTTACCTGGTGAAAAGCACTCACTCTTTCCCTGGCCTTCATCTGTGTTTCCAACATCAAGTTTCTGTTCATTTTACAAACTCTAACCTTGTTTTATTTTTATGAAAATCTCACTTTTAAAAGTCACCTTACAGTCTTTAATTTCAAGTGACAGACTTGCAGGTTTTACACAAATTTAAAACTGTTAAAGAATCTGTTGAAAATCACCAACTGTTTTGAACTGTGTAAAAAATCACCTTCAGGGGTGACTTTAAATGTAAAATTTTTAAACAGTCACTTCAGTTTTCTTTTCTAGAAAAGTCATCTCCAATCTCCTAGAAAATCTGAAAAGTTACTTTCACCTTGACATCTGACAGTTTGAAGAAAATTTTAAATTACCTGAATTCAACCATTTTATTTAAACAGGAGTCCATTTTCATTTTGTTTTCTTTTCTTCTGAGAATTCAGAAACAAAATTTAAATGTTTTGTTGTTGTTTTCAAATAAGAGTCCATGTCAGTTTAGAAATACAGAATTAAACCCTCTTGAAATATTAAAACAATAATAATAAATAAATAACAACAACAAAAATAATAATAAGAAAATATGAACTAAAAGACTACTAAAAAATAATAAAATTCCAAATTCACACAGCTTCTGGTTAGAACAGTTTCATAAAAATAATTTCACAATTTTAGTTAAACAGTTTCAAAACTTGTTTAAAAAAAAAATAAAAAAAATAAAAAAATATTTTCTTCCTTCAGGATTTGAACACAGAACTGAGCCACTGACCAGACAACAACAAAGTTAAGAGAAAAGGTTCAAGTAACAAAAGTTTATATCACAACAGCTACTTCATCACCACAGTGACATCTGCAAGACATCATCCACGTTGCTGTCACAAAGCTGTTGTCTATAACAATGTTGTCAATGGTGCTGTTGCAGTAACTGTGTTGCCAGTGATGCTGTTGACAATAACATCATCATAAGTTAGTTTATGACAGTAATAAGCAAAATTACGACAAAACTTTTTCACATAATTTGAATGTTAAACTGTTTCTCTGAATCTAGCATGCAAGACTGCTGACATCAAATTATGCTTTATTTTGATCAAGATAAGGTCAGATTATAAACACAATTAGCTGTGTACTGTGTTTATAAACACATTCATTGTTAACTGTTTGTTAACACAGTTGTTTTGTAAACTGTTTTAAACACAGTTGGTTTGAAAGATCTGTTTCTCTCAATGACATTTATTTCTAACATCAGGAATTGTCCATAGGAAACCAGTACCTTTTTTAAGCAGGCCAAAGTTTAACTAGTACAAAGATAACTATTCATTCTGTACCAGTCCATTCTTTACAATGATCTACAGTTTAATTAGTTCACAAAGTATACTTGGTCATTATGTATTAAAATGATCAGTTTTCTAAAACTGTCTTTGTTTTACCAGTGCAAAAAATAAAATAGGTAATTGTTACATTTCATCTGCATTAAACTAAATATTTTTTAAAACTTGTATAAAGCCAAAGCAGAAACTTCATAACTATTCAGCTTATGTATATAATTATGAGTGTATGCATATGATGTCTGCATGTGTATGTTATTGTAGCATATGTATGTATCTATGTATATATGTATCCATCTATCTGTATATGTATATATGTTTGCAAGTGTGTTTTTTGTGTCTGTGTAGGTGTGTCTCCATGTGTCTGTCTGTGTGAGTGTTTCTAGTATAACTTTTGAAAACAGAACACTAAAACTGAAAAACTTTACAGGTCACCACTGGAAATACAGATACAATGAATGGTTCATCTCCTATGTTTCATTATGAATACATACCAGTTTGATTTAGTTAAATATAATTTGTTAGTGCTATAATAAGTAGTTCTGTAACATACACCAGAGTTATAGAGTATTTGTACAAACTGTGTGTACAATAACTGACATATCTACCATCTTCATGTCATCTATCACTCTCTATTTACACAGATGGTTAATTAGGTTTTGATCACCTGCTTAACAATTGATGACAAACACACACACAGTTTTAATAGATGTTAGTCTTAAGAATGTGATGATATATACATACATATATACACACACACATACATACAGATACATACATACATTCATACATATATACACACACGTACATACATATGCACGCATATACATAATTATATACATACAGATAGATGTCTAAAAATAAAAATAAAAATAAAATAAAATAAGAAATTAAATTAAAATTAAATATCAAAAAAAAAGAAAAAAAAAAGAAAGATTTAAGCCAGTGAAATATATTTCTTTTATTACAACTTTTAATTTCTGTTTGAAAAGAGAACAAATTTATAGCTTTGTGATATAACAAAAGTTCATTTTTCCACACCCAAATAAAAGATATATTATTTATTTCACATCATTAAAAGAAAATATTTCACAGTGCAAGCACCTGATGACTTTATCTAATTATCTTCAGATTTCCTTTTTCTGTCACAAACAACCAATTATTTATTTTAAAAGCGTTTAACAAAATATTTATTACTTAAAGTTAATGTCTGCTAGGGTGCTCAGTCTGTTGAGAAAGTGAATTTAAAAATTTAACATGCATCTGGAAGATTTCAGAGTGAAATATTAAAGTTGTGACCAGGCTCATAAAAAGGCACATAAAGTCATGATTGTCTTTCCACCCTGTTAAGTGAAGTTTTCCAGAAAGGAAATTTTCCCTTTGCTACACTATAACATATCACTGTAATATCTCAGTAATTTAACTATTATATCATATATCAATGTATAGCATCAGTGTATCATATACCATTGTGTAATATCACTATAAAATCATACAAAAGTGTATCACTGCAGTACATCATTGTGTAATATTACTGTAATATAAATCAATGAATACTATCTCTGTAATATCATATATCAGTGATTAATATCACCATAAATATCATATATATTAGTATAGTATCATATATTAATGTGTAATACCACTCTATCATATATCAGTGTGTAATATCATTATAATATTATATCAATATGTAATATCTCATTAATATCACACATCATAATGTAATATCACTGTGATATCGTTACAAATCACATACCAATGTTTCTCTAAAGTAAATTATTTTAGTATTTTAATAAAAAAAAACCTAATCTCAGCTTCTGTTTCAAGGGTCACAATTACAACATCAGAAACTGGTATCAGTAGGTGAGAAGAGTTTCAAACTGTGATAACTCTTTGGTGATGAATCTATTAAAACTGGTTATTAGCATACAGATGAAACTGTATCACCATTTCCTCCGATAATGACACTTATCAAATATGTAACCCAATCACTAATACAGTCACTAATCCACTAATCCACTGAAGCAAATCAGAGTCACGTGTAGCGGTTTTGATATCAGAATCTGCGCACACACAAACTGTTTGTTTAAT
>CM022668.1:2565488-2612988 GCA_012295275.1 Chrysomallon squamiferum | reverse complement strand
TAAATATCTCAGTTCACAGATCTTGTTTAAACTCAACTCAATGGCTTGGATGAATGAATGAATAAGTAAGTAAGTAAATAAATAAATAAATACTTACATAAGTAGGTATGTAAGAAAATAAAATAAATAAACTAGTAAATTAATAAATGAATGAACAAGTTAATAAATACTATAAAAAGTAAGTAACTAAATAAATTAATTAATTAATAAATGCATAAATAGGCCAAAAATAACTAAATACTGACTGAAGTAAATAAGTATATAAATAAATCTTTGTATTAATAAGTAAGTAAATAGATAAACAACAACAACCACAAAAAAAACATCAAGAAAACACCAACAAACAAATAAACAAACAAAACTCTTGTTTGATTAAAACATATAAAAGCATTTACACTAAAAGTGTTTGTGTGTTTGAAGGATGATTTCATTGTTGTGTTTGTTTTGTGTTACAGATTTAGATTTAAATCTAAATACAAGTCTCAGTTCTATCTAATCTTCACAGACATCAAGCACACAATGACTAAACTCTGAACTTTTTCACTGTTTTTTTTAAAATTATTTCTCATATATGCATATTTTTTAGTTTTATTCTTATTTTTTTTATAATTATTACTTTTTTTTTCATTTCTGTTTGGTTTGTTCACTCTTAATTTTTATTTAATTTGTTGTTTTTTTCACTTTTTTTTATTCAAGTTTTTTCTACCATTCACCATCAGTCAAATTCTTTTTCTATCCTTTATTTTTCTTCTGTTTTGTTGATTTAAACAAATCTGTGGTTTAGCAGAAAATCCTGACAATTTCTTTATTTTCACAAAACTAAATCTTCTCATTCATTTTATCCCTCAGACAAGTAATTAATGTTTGTTGGTTGTTGTTGTTGTTTCGGGTATTTTTTTTATAATAAGCCAGTAACCATGAAATATGACAGTTATTTGTGTCTGCAAGACATGTAATACTGAAATTACTGCACAAGATAAATTATTTGTGAATAATGAATCCTGCATTTAAAGTTTGATGGGTAAATTTCTTCTTCATTTTTTTGGTTCTTATTTATTAATTTTTTTAAATGACCTATTAAAATGAGATGAAAGATGTTAATGTAAAAGAAAAGCTGGTTTAACACTGGCTGTGAGAAAATAACAATTTTAACTTTTGTCCTTGCTAAATATTAAAAATAAAATTCAGAATGTAAAAAAGGTTTCACTATTATAAACTGTATATGAATTTATTTCTTGTATATAGAAGAAATAAATTCATATACAGTTTATATAATGATGGTATTGTTAGGAGAAAAATCTTATTTGTTATCCATCAGTTTTTCTTAGCAAGAAGATGTCTACTATATATGCACCTTCCCATTTACATGAAAACACTTACTATGGCTTTTTGTAACTCATATTGGTTAAATATTCAGTTGTGAATTATATATAAATATTAATATTTTTTAATCTTATTTGAATAATATTTCAATATTAAATCTTGTACCAAATCTGAATAATACATTTTTGATTATATTTCAATATTTAATTTTATCACATCTCAATTCTGAATAATATCTCAGTATGAAATGTTGGTGTAATAATGTCTGATGTATACAATGATGTATAAACTGGAGTATAAAGTTACGCATAAAGTTAAGTATAAAATGAAGTATATAAAATGAAGTATAAACTGAAATATACAATAATGTACGAAAGAAGTATAAACTGAAGTATTAATTGAAGTATAAATGATGTATAAACTAAAACATATAATGAAGTATAAACTTAAGTATAAAATGAAAAGTATAAAATATAACTAAAACATAAACTAAAGTATGTCATGATGTATAAAAAATAAAAATAAAATGAACTACATAATAATGTATAAAATGGAGTATAAAATAAAGTTTAAAAATAAAGCATAAATTGAAGTATATAACCAGGTATAAAAACTGAAGCAGTACTACTGAATAATACATAATGAAATATAAATTGCAGTATAAAATTGAAGTATAAACTGAAGTATAAAATGAAGTATAAAATTGAATAAAGTGGAGTTTAAAAATGAAGTATAACCTGAACTATAATATGAAGCATAAAATGAAGTATAAAGTGAAGTATAAAGTGAAGTATAAAATGAAGTAGAAACTGATGTATAAAGTGAAGTATCAAATAAAGTATAAAGTGAAGTATATAGTGAAGTATAAAGTGAAGTATACAGTGAAGTACAAAGTGAAGTATACAGTGAAGTAGACAGTGAAGTATACAATGAAGTACAAAGTGAAGTACAAAGTGGAGTACAAAGTGAAGTACAAAGTGAAGTATACAGTGAAGTACAAAGTGAAGTATACAGTGAACTATACAGTGAAGTACAAAGTGAAGTACAAAATGAAGTATACAGTGAAGTACAAAGTGAAGTATACAGTGAAATACACAGTGAAGTACAAAGTGAAGTATACAGTGAAGTACAAAGTGAAGTACAAAGTGAAGTATACAGTGAAGTACAAAGTGAAGTATAAAGTGAAGTATAAAGTGAAATATACAGTGAAGTACACAGTGAAGTACACAGTGAAGTACAAAGTGAAGTACACAGTGAAGTACACAGTGAAGTACACAGTGAAGTATATACTCACTCTGACAGGCTGAGCCCTGGTTCCACACGAGCTGTTTACACACAAAACACGTGTGAGGCCGCCGGAAGTGGTAAAGTTTGAACGCGTGCCTCAGTGGCTTCGGCTCTTCCGGCTGCAAAACAAAAACAAATAAACAAATAAATAAATAAACAAATAAATAAATAAATAATACACACGTATTTCATTAAATCATTAAAACAAATTTACAACATTAATTAATGTTTGTCCTGAAAAGAATGAGAAAGAGATGTAATTTTTATACATTTTTTTTAAAATAAATTTTAACATTTTGTTTTTAAAAAAAAAATCAAAAAAAAAAAAAAAAAAAAAGAGCAAGTGTCTAACTGGAAACTCAGTCTTTATATATAGTTTGTAATAGTACTGAAGGACAAAAATGAATAATTTTAAATTTCTGAAAATATTTTGTGACCAGGAAAAGACAGTTGGAAACACATAGTGGTAGACAGACAGAGAGACTGACAGAAATAATTTACTTAAAATAGATAGAGGGTAATAAAGCACAATAAGTAATGCTACTGGTGGCCAAACTTTGTTAATGACAAAGTATGACAACAATATTAAAAATAATATTAATTATAAAAAAAAGGATAAAAAATGTGGATACAAATTAAGAAAATGACAGACTGTCTTTCCTGTGTAGTAAATGATGACAGCTCATTTCACTGCCAGTCTTTATTATCAACAAAGTTTGCTCTCCAATAACAAAGCAATAATGAAGAGATATACAAAATGTGTTTAGCCTATCAGTAAGAAGTAATAAAAACAGTCATGCAGAATATATTTACTTGTTCCTAACACATATCAGTTTTAATAAACACTTCACATTTATTTACTTTTTTTATGATATTTCTACAAACCTAGAGTAAGAACTTACTTCAAACAAGTATAGTTACACACACACACACACACACACACACACACACACACACACAGACACACACACACACACACACACACACACACACACACACACACACAAACACACACACACACACACAGACACTAAAAACACACACACACACACACACACACACACACATAAACACACACAAACACACACACATACAAATAACTAAATCAGTTATAACAAGACAGGAATAGTACGAGTGTTTTTCTATCATCAGTTCTGTCACTGAGAAAAATGCTCACAAATCAGTCAGGTGTTTGTGAGTGTCAAATGAGTCGACTCACTGTTTACTGCAGTTAATTAGAGGAGAGATGACATGTTTACAACATTTGTAAACTGTCAGATTTGTTTACACAAGTACAAGATGTGCACTTGCCACAGTTTAGAACCTGTTCTCAACTACAACATAAAACTTCAATAAGATTTGTAAAAAGTACAATTTATTTAAAAACATAAGATTTGTTTACAAAATTTGTTTACAATAGTATAAAATTAGTAAAGAGTAAAATTTATTTATAAAGTATAAGAAATATTTACTACAGTATAGGATTTGTTTACAACAGAATAAAATTTGTTTACAATAGTATAAGACTTGTTTACAACAATATAAGACTTGTTTACAGCAATTTAAGAAGTGTTTACAACAGTATAAAATTGTTTACAACAGTATAAGATTTGGGTATTTGTAAATATGTACATTAATACTACTATATAACTGTGTATGTTAATATATAAATGTTAGACACAACTTAGATCCAGACAACAGAATGAAAACTAAAACTAAACAAAACAAAAGAAAAGTATTAATAAAACATTCTAACAGAGAAACACAGAAACACAGAAACACATTACTAAAAGCATTCACACTCTTTTCCACATTCAAAAATTAAACACTAAATTTAGAACAGAACAGAAATCATTCTGTCTTTAATGAGATGTGATAGAGAAATAATTTGATAAATTTTAAATTCGGCTGCTGATGATTCGCAATTAAAAGTAAATTGTGTCTAATCACTGGGATCACAGACTGACCAGACTGGACTGGTCAGTGGTTGCCATGAAGACGATTCTGACTGGAAGCTAATGAAATAATGGACACCTGCTTTGTGGCTAAATTGTCCGTTTTGCACGGTCAGTAATTATATTGTCAGCATGAGTGAAATGAGAAATGCAGAGTGGGCTTAGTCTGTGTCTGTGTCTGTCTGTCCATGTGTGTGTGTGTGTGTGTGTGTGTGTGTCTGTCCATGTGTGTATGTGTGTCTGTGTGTGTGTGTGTGTGTGTGCCTGTGTGTGTGTGTCTGTGTGTGTGTGTCTGTCCATGTGTGTGTTTGTGTGTGTATGTCCATGTGTGTGTGTGTCTGTGTGTGTGTGTCTGTCCATGTGTGTGTGTATGTGTGTGTATGTCTGTGTGTGTGTCTGTATGTGTCCATGTGTGTCTCTGTGTGTGTGTGTGTCTGTCCATGTGTGTGTACCTATGTGTATGTGTCAATTTTTGTTTGTGTTTTGTGAGTGTTTGTGTGTGCTTGTGTGTGTGTGTGTGTGTGTGTGTGTGTGTGTCTGTATGTGTGCATGTGTGTATGTGAAAATAGTTGTATGTATGTTTGTCTGTGTGTATATGCATAGTTATATGTGCACTTATGTTTCTCACTAAGTACATGCATCCTGTCTGTATGTAATTATGTCTGTGTGTGTGAGAACTCACTGTCAAACATGGCTTACACTGAAAGTCATTTGCATCTTTGACTACAGAACTGAATTACGTCCAGTTTCATTACAACAACGCTACATCAAACTTACTCTGTGATTCAGTACAACAGGCTGGGGTCAGAACTGATATCACATTAAATATGAATCAGAAAATCGTGTGTGTGTGTGTGTGTGTGTGTGTGTGTGTGTCAGCTTACTATGATATAAAATGTGTACAGATAGAAAGATAAATGGATGAATGAATGGAAAAGAAAATCAGTGGTTAGATCAGTGGATGAATGAATGAATGAATAAAAAATGAATGAATGAAAAATTCATTGTATCAAAAGCGTTACATGTTTAAACTACATCACTGCTATAAACTGAAATTCTCTGTATTTACACATCATCCTTACAAACAGGATTTCAGCATGAACTATTCCCATAAACCTCTGAGTGTCTGTCTGTCTGTCTGTTTAACTGTTATTTGTTCTCAGCTGTGTCTTCAGTTAGGGCCTAAATATGCATTCACCAGTTTATATACATCTTTAAGTATAATGTGTTTTAAATATTCTACAAAAACAATGCTACCTGAATACACCTGTTTATTTTTTAATTATAATTTGCTTTTTCAGTTACATTAAATATTTAAAACCTTGATTTCACAAACAAAATAATTTAGATTTTGTTTTAATGTTTTTATTAATATTTTAAAATTATTTTAAACATAATTTAGTTTTGTGTATCCACACATTAAAATATCTAACTTATCATAAAAATCTGTTTAATTACAATTAGGTGTGTACTAATTAATCTGTTACCTTGAAACACCTTATGTTATCAGTTATCTTTTTAGTTATAATTTAGTTTCCATTGTCTCAGATCTATCAGGGTAAAAATACACATGTACATCCAAACATACACATACATACATCTATACATACATCATATATACATACATACATACATACATACATACATACATACATATATATATACATACATACATACATACATACATACATACATACATCCATACATACATACATACATACATCCATCCATCCATCCATCCATCCATCCATCCATACATATATACATACATATATACATACATAGATACATATAAGCACATATGCATATAGATAAAACACATATTGATAATACCAATTTTTTAAAAATTATTTAATAATTTTGGTAAATATTTTATAAAAAATGCTGTTTGATTACAATTTATTTATTTTTAAATTTAATCTTTTTAATTTTGCTACTAAAACAATGCTACAGAAATTAATAATTTTTTACATTTTAAAATTTTTAGTAATTTTTTGAAAAACAAGCTGACCCAAGTTTTAAAAAAAAAAAACGATAGAAAAGAAAAGAAAAAAAAAGAAAAAAATTATTCAGGGGGAAAAAATTGGGGAGGAGGGATTGAAAAAAATAAAAAAAAATAAAAAGTTAAGCTTACTTTAATGTCAGGATTAAATTTCAGAAAGGTTCATAAAATTGTGAAATTTATTAAAAACTGACACTAAACTTTGTGTTAGTGTTTTACCTAGATCAAATTTTAGAAAATAAAATCATTTTTTATTTTTTAAATTGTGAAATATTTAAAGAACTAAGTATGCCCACATAAATAAAAACATTTTTTCTATTTTCAATGATATATAAAAAAAAAAAAATAATAATAAAAAATTTAAAAAAAAAGAAAGAAAATGTTATAACACTGAAATTATCATAATAAAAGAAAAACAAGAAAAGGAATTTCAAATATTCAGACACACAAACACGCAAACATGCACACAGCAAAATAAAAAACAAATGAAAAAAAAATCAAAGCTCAAAATATTTAAATATTGTGGTGTTATTATTTAAAATAATTTCATTCTTTCATATACTTTTTATTTACACACACACACATGCACACACACACACACACACACACACACACACACACACAACACAACACAACACAACACAACACACACACACATTATGAATGTGTCCAGGCACCAGAGACTCAGTTGTACTGAATTATTATAAGTCACATGATCAACTCTACTCTGTTATCTCACAGCATTATTGCCCAATCTAGCCAGTACTCTGTAACTAGTTTATCAAAGACCCTTATATGGATTGTACAACTACTACAACTACAATTACAACTACTACAACTACTACAATTACTTCTGCTACAACTACTACAACTACTACAATTACAACTACTACAACTACTACAACTACTACTGGTAGTACTACTTGAAATACTACTGCTAAAGCTTCACCATCATCATTACTATCACCACCATCACTGCTACTACCACTACTGCTACTGTTACAACTACTTTTATTTTATAAGACATTTCTACCACCAGTATTTTCACTACTATTAACTACTACTACTACCACTACTACTACTACTACTACTACCACTACTACTACCACTACTACTACTACTACTACCACTACTGCTACTGTTACAACTACTTTTATTTGATAAGACATTTACACTACCAGTATTTTCACTACTATTGACTACTACTGCTGTCATATGACCACTGAAATGGCTACTGCTACTGCTACTGCTGCTATTGCAGCTACATCTACTATTACAACCATAAAACAGATACTACTACCATGAGTATTATTGATTACTACTACTACTACCACCACTACTACTACTACTATTATTATTATTACTACTACTATTGCTACTATTGTCACTGCTGCTACTACTACTACTACTACTGCTATTGTTGCTACTACTAATACCACTACTATTATTATTATTACTACTTCTGTTACTGTTGTTCTTATTACTGTTAATATTATCATTTTACTATTATTATTATTATTATTATTATTATTATTATTATTATTATTATTATTACTATCATTATAAAACTATTACAGTTTTTCCTGTTACATTTACTTTTTAAACAAAAAATACACAAACAACATAAAATTAATTCCAGCCTCAGTATCACTAGGTCTGGTAACCCTGCACACTCAAAGAAAGAACTCAAACCTTTATGATGCAACTCTACACAAGCCTCTACAACAAAACCAAACCACCTGTTTCCATGGCAACAATAATCAATACATGGACATCATGCAACAATTAAATATTTTGAAAAACACTTTCAGTTTAAATGCTACGAAACGTTTCACACAAAATGTGGGTTTATTTTTTTTTATTTTTTTTTTATTTCGGAGAGAATTATTTTTATTTCTAATTTAATGTCAAATATCTGAGAGAAGGATATTAATATAAAATTTAATTTCTGTTTAAGTAATTATATAATATTAATAGTTATGGTGTAATTTTTATTATCTGTTTTAATTTTAGATATGCTGTTTTTTTAATACATATTTTCATTTTTAAAATCAAAATATTTTTTATGTTTTTTAAACAGTGTATATTAATTCTTTATCAAACACAAAATATTATTTTAAACAGATATTTCATTACAGGAAAACTCATTTATTTATTATTTAAAAATGATTACTTTTAAACATCTAAATATTTTGTTTATAATGTCAAACAATATATTTTACACAGCAATATCTTAATATCAATTTAAAAAAAAAAAATAATGAAAATATTTAAATTGAGATCTAAAATAACAGCATATTTTTTTTTTTTTTAAATCTTTTTACAAATAACAATTTAAAGTAATTTAAATTCAAATAATGTAACATTTTAATTTCTTTTAAAGAATAGAAGTAATAAAAATAAGAGAGAGAACCTGACAGAAGATTCAGAATTAACTGAAATGACAAAACAGCAAACAGTGGCAATCACAAGAAGTCAGCTGAATCACATTCTCCACATTTAGATTTCTTTAACAAAGCTATTTTTTTTTTAAAAATTACAACAAAAAATTTCACAAAAAACAAAAAAATCACCACATACATGTATGTGTCAACAGTACCTTAATTTTCTTCCTTCTAGAGAAATAATTTTTGAATTTTTTTCCGATGCATCCTCCCATTTTAAACTTGCCCATGCTGGCGCAGGGCATTGTGAGAGTTTTCTGCGAGACAATGGTTCAGCCAAGAATTCATTGCTCTCTCTCTCAGTGACAAATGGAGGGAAAACCCAGGGAACGTCTCAAAAGTGTCAGATCTGCGCAAATTGCCTCGTAGCAGATCCAATTACAACTGATGAAAAGGGAAAGACTCCCGTCATTCGATTAGAGAACCCGCAGTTGAGAATTACTGGACAAAACATGGTTCCTGCCCTGCTCACATGGACATTTTTTGTCCAGGGACAGGCTGAGGTGGGTGGTGTGTTGGGTGAGGTTAGAAAGCAGTTGTAATTACGAGGATTAACAGTCATGCTGGTTTGATCAGTGGGACATGTGGTGAGGCAAAAAAAAGTTTGTTTTCACAGTCGGTTGGTGGAATGTGCCCCAGTGTAGAAGAGCTTCCTGGGGGAGGGTGAAGGTTAGTTCAGTCAGAAACTGAGATGGGGGGGGAGAGCAATTAGTAAACAGTTCTAAATATTAACTCTGATTAATTGTGTTAATGATATTGTGTAATGAGTTAGATTTATTGTTATTTAAGAGAAATGTATTATTTTCTGTATTAGCTGGTTTTTGTCAGTTGCTATGTAAATGATATCAAGTAAATACAAATACTGTACTGATGTGATACGACAGATATTTCACTTTTGTGAGAAATTTCTAAACACAGTAATCTGTGAACAAAACAAAATAATTTTAATACAAGTGAGAGCATTAATTATGACAGTAAATGATTGAGTGAAAGAGGATGAATGAATGAAAAAGTGAATGAAATATTCAGTGGATGAGTAAATGAATGAATGAAAGAATTAGAGTATATGAGTGAATTAATGAGACAGTGAATGAATGAAAAGGAATGAGTGAGTCAATGAGTGAGTGAGTGAATGAAAGAGAGAATGAATGAATGAATGGATGAATGAATGAATGAAATGAATGTGTGAGTGAGTGAGTGAATGGATGAATGAATGAATGAATGAGTGAATGTGTGAGTGAATGAGTGAATGAATGAATGAATGAATGAATGAATGAATGAATGAATGAACAAACAGAAGTTTACAGACTGCAACAAAATGGTGAACAATAAAAGGGTCAGACATTTTTATTTCAGTTACACTCTGGTATCAGATGTGTGATTTGTTTACAGGTGTCAGAATAAAATTAACATAAATCTGCTACCTGTGTCACGGGGTGCAGAGGGTGAAACCTGAATTCAAACAAACAGAATGAGAGTGTCTGAACACAGTGAAGTTTTATATCTCTTTATGTAACATGTACCGGCTTGTCTTCTTGTACTGAGAATGTGTAGGTATGTATCACAACAACAGCTGCTACTACTACTACTACTACTACTACTACTACTACTACTACTTCTACTACTACTATAGTTACTACTACTACTATTCTTTATGATAGTAAATTTTTACTGCAATTTACTACTACCACTAACACAACAACTATTATTATTACTACAGCTACTACTATTATTTCTACTACAGTTACTATTACAATTATTACCATCATTGTTGTTATTTCTACTACAACTACTACTACTACTGCTGCTATTATTATTTTATTAGTATTATTATTATCACTACTACAACTACCATTATAGTAACAACTACTACTATTACTGTTATTATTACTACACTTTTTCCACAACTACTATCATTTTATCCAACTACTACCACTACCACTACCACTACTACTGCTATTATTACTACTAAGGCTATTATTATTATTATTTTTTTTATTTTTTTATTATTATTATTATTATTATTATATTATAATTTTAAATATCTGTCTCTGGAATGAAAACACATCTGCTTTTTCTCAACTGTCAACTCTTATCAAATTAAACGTCACTCAAACCTGGGTTCATCCTGTCACCCTGGACAGTAAACACGAACAGACACACACCACACAGACAAAAACACAATAACAACACAAAAAAAAAAAAAAAACCATCAACTGATTATCAGGACAGTCTGTTTTGAGAGATTCCCTTTAATAACAGACATCTCATCAATCTGTATAAATTCAGAAAAAAAAAAAAACCTCTTCTGAATGGAATGCCAATACATGCTAAATTCAAGCTGATGAAGGCAGCAATAATGAAGAGTGAGAGACAGACAGACAGACCAGTGTTTTTTAAGGTGAGAAGGCTGCAATGTGGCAATTTATTTAATTTACTGTGTGACTCAATTACTTACTGGTTGGTTCCCTGATGTTAAAAGCTTTTTATGTGTTATTAAAGTATGATTAGTTTGTTGTACAGAAAAACTGAGATTTCTGTTTTTTTATACAGTCTGTGCAGTGTGGGTTATAATACGATTTATTTATTATTATAAATAGGATATAATCTTTATATATATTATTATAAATATATACATATATATATACATATATATATATATAAATATATGTATATAATATATATTGTACTCCTAATACATAGATACATTATATGTCTATGTTATGCATACATAATCAACACAAAATAATCTATACATACATACATACATATATATATATATATATATATATATATATATATATACCCACACACACACACACACAAACACACACACACACACACACACACACACACACACACACACACACACACACACACACACACACTCACACTCACACACACACACATATACACACACATACATCCAAATATGTACATAAACATACACATAAACTGGATATATCTGGTAGGTCTTTCACCTATTATCAGAGAAAAGTGAGTATGTGTGACATTCACAGAGACATCAAAGGACGGACAAACGAACATTATACTGCTGGACAGATAGACAGACAGATGAATGGAGAGTGTCTTGTTTAAGTCTGGTAGATATAGGAACTTACTGATACAGCAACAAGAGATGACAGAGATCATACAACACAAACAACACATCCAACGTCCTAACAAAGAAAGAAAAACAAATACACCGGTATCATCCTATCTCCCCACACTTGAGTTTATTTTCTCTATTTTTTTAGATTTGAGCAGAATGGATCAGACAGCTGGTTAATGATGGTATCACATCAGTGAAACCTGCCGTCTCCTCTCAGCCAAGTTCAAGGTCATCCCCAGTGTTAGATTCCATCCCCTTACTGTGATAAGGTGGGAGAAGAGGGGGAGCATTTCAAGATGTGGAATATCAGTTTTATAACACAGCAGAGTGAATCAGACAAGTTGTGTGTTGTGTGTGAGATATCAATTTTATAACACGGCAGAGTGAATCAGACAAGTTGTGTGTTGTGTGTGAAATATCAGTTTTATAACACGGCAGAGTGAATCACACAAGTTGTGTGTTGTGTGTGAGATATCAATTTTATAACACGGCAGAGTGAATCAGACAAGTTGTGTGTTGTGTGTGAAATATCAGTTTTATAACACAGCAGAGTGAATCATACAAGTTGTGTGTTGTGTGTGATAAACAGTTTGCTGGTCCAGAAACAGCCAAGTTGTTCAGTTGCTGTTTTATTATTATTACAAACTGGTGCTGATAATTAAACAAATAAAAATGAGTTATTACAAGCTTTGAAAGGTTAAATGAGAGAGAGAGAGAGAGAGAGAGAGAGAGAGAGAGAGAGAGAGAGAGAGAGAGAGAGAGAGAGAGAGAGAGAGAGAGAGAGAGAGAGAGAGAGAGAGAGAGAGACACATTATGGAATAAAAATACCAAAAGAGAGACAGAGAGAGAGAGAGAGAGAGAGAGAGAGAGAGACAGACAGAGACAGAGAGAGAGATAGAGAGAGAGAGAGAGAGAGAGAGAGAGAGAGAGAGAGAGAGAGAGAGAGAGAGAGAGAGAGAGAGAGAGAGAGAGAGAGAGAGAGAGAGAGAGAGAGAGAGAGAGAGAGAGAGAGAGCAAGGGTGAGATATTGGCAGATAAAGAGAGATCACTATGGTGCAGTCTGATTACAGTGAAGTGAAGCTGAAGACTGAACTGCTGAAAAAGACAGATGGTAAACAGTGATTATTTCATCCCCTCAAGTTAAAATTTATCAAAGATTTGAAAATACCGGGCTCAGCATGGGTTTGATTAAATTAAAGTTTTGGGCCTGAAGCATTAATTTTATAACTGAATGACACACTTTTCACCAGAAGTCTAATTTTATCATGTTTTAGGATAAAAACCTTTCAACAAGAAGCTAATTAACAGGAAAAGATAGGTTACTATCTGAACTATGTCAAAGAGTGACACTGTCTGGAATGGGTAAAAAAGTCAAAGAATGGTCTACAGAGGACTGATTCTGTGTACTCTGCTTTGTGGCAGTCTTCTCTTTACTATAAAACTTGTCATCACTGAGTTTTTACTGTATTGAGGTTCTTGCAACATCAGAACAAAACTTTTAGATGGATTTTTCTTTTTCATGCAGTATTTAACAATAATATGTACAGTAACACACACACACACACACACTTAGTTTTTATTTAGTAAAATTCTAAAAACTAATTATTATATTTCATAAATGTAAGAATATAACAGAATGGAGAGTATATGTCTTCTTTACAAAAAAAAGTTTTAGAAAATGGAATAACCTAAATAAAATGGACAAAATTCTTAATTCTAAACTTAACTGTGATAATGTGAGCCCCAGAAGGGCCCCACCTTATTAATTTCATAACCGATTTGTTTCAGAGAGGAAGCAGGGTTAGATTAGAGTGGAGACAAAGCCTGAACTGGACAAATAAGATTAATTCCAATGGCTTGATTATGTCCACACTGTGGTCAGTGCATTGGCCTGATTATGTACGGACGCTGGTCAAGACCTGGAAATGCACATCAAATGGTGGAAATAATGACTGGACATTCAGTGACCCGTGACAACAAAGAGACGACCCCTGGACATGTCACAACAAAGCATGTTATTGCTGGACATCACCTCCATTCACTGGTTTCTGCTCTACACACACCCAGCGTCTGTGCACTCAGGTCTGAAAGGGGCAATTTGTGTTAGAGCAATGAGAGGACTGCCACAATTAATAAGCATTTATACGAATGAGGACTGTCACAATTAAATAAGCGTTATACGAATGAGGACTGCCACAATATATGTATATAAGCAATGAGAGGACTGCCACAATTAATAAACATTATACGAATGAGGACTGCCACAATATGTAGATGCAAGCAATGAGAGGACTGCCACAATTAATAAGCATTATACGAACGAGGACTGCCACAATATATTTATATAAGCAATGAGAGGACTGCCACAATAAAATAAGTATTATAAGAAATGAGGACTGCAATGAAAAAAAAAATGAAAAAAGTGTTATAGCAAATATAGGACTGTAATGATAAATAAATGTTACAGCAACAATGACACAATAAATAAATGTTAAAATGTTTATAGCAATGAGAGGTCTGCCTCAATAAATAAGTATTAGTGAAATAAATCCTGTAAAAATAAAAGGACTGCAATAATAAATATATTATAAGACTGAAAGCAGTGTCATGATAAATAAATGTTACAGCAACAGTAGCAAAATAAATAAATGTTAAAGTGTTTCAGCAATATGAGGACTGCCACAATAAAAAAAATTTTATTAAAACAATGGTAACTATATCATATGATAAATAAATGTTTGGGCTAAACTGAAGAATAAGAGACAAGACTGCTATGATTAAAAATAAACCATTCAGGCAAATAACAATATTTTAAAGAACAAGGTGAAAAAGATTTTTAAAAAGAGAACAATGATGAATAGTTTGTTATTTTTTAAGGTTTAAAATTATCATAAAAGTGTGTTTATTGTGAGTGCTATTGTTAAAGGCTTTATTAAGATTTTGTGTTTTAAAAAAAATCTGCCAAAAATCCAGTTTTGTAAGTTAATCAATGAAAACTGTCATTTCTACTGAGATGCTTTAATATTTATTAAAAAAAAAAAAAAAAAAAAAAATATATATATATATATATAATAATAAAAAAAAAAAAAAAAAAAAAAAAAAAAAAAAAAAAAAAAAAAAATACAAAAAAATGTAACAAAAGGAATTCTTTGACATTCAATATAAATATATAAAATACGATGTACAAATGTTACATTTCTTTAATTACTACAGACAAGTTTGCACCAGCTCAGTGTAGTTACGGACAAGAATTCTTCACGTCAGTAAAACTCATCTTCCAATCAAATGGTGAAGATTGTAACACTGGTCACAAAGCAAGCAGGATCCAATACAAATAATTGTTATTAGCTAATGATGAAGTAACTCAATATTACCCCAACTGTTGAAATAAATAACTAAATGCACTTTTTAATTTCTAGTCCTGTTCCTCTATTTTATGACGTAACCCAGTAATGGAGGAACACTGTTAGGAAAACCATTCCTGTTGTTTATTACATCATCAGTCGCCACGGGGAAACCTCTCACATTGTTAATGACATCATCAATCACTATGGAAGCCATTGTTTATTACATCATAAGTGTGATTGTTTTGAAAATAACATGATTACGTTGAAAGTTACAGCAGAAAACTCATAAATCTGAGACTGATATAACTCTCCTGAGACAAATTATTTACAGTCATAAATTAACTTAAATATAATGATTGCTTTTCAACTCTCGTTCACACTGTTTCATCTGTGTACAGATATTTAATTTAATTATTATTTTGTTTACAGTGTAATATTTTTAAAATAATATTAACATTTAGCTAAAAAAAAAAAAAAAATAAAAAAAAATTAAAAATGTTTGTGTTATAGTAGAAAAAAGGTTATTTCTTACAAAAAATTAATTAACAGAAATAATAATCATTATAATAAATAAATAAATAAATAAATAAATAGAAAAATAGATAAATAAATAAATAAATAAATAGATAAATAAATAAAAACCAAAAAACACTAAAACTGCAGAAGGTTTTCTTCCACCATTGCCCAGTTTCAGAATCTCGTGTAATTCCAAAGTGATAGTCTTTTAATTCTTACTTCCTTCTTTATCTTATTATTTATTTACAGAAACCTCACTGTCTGAGTGTGAGTAAAAAGATGACTCACAGTATCAATGATTAATGTAAACAACCACACATTTGTGAGACGACGTCACTACACAGTCATCATCGTCGTCATGTCTCCAGTGACATCAGCAAATGCAACAATTGTCAGAACTTCGTCCCTGGACTCTGACAGTCAAGTTATCATTCACAGAGTTAATTTTCAGTGTCAGTGCTACACTAGATTAGACAGAGATACCAGACACTGCAAACAGCTTTAAGCCTTTTGGAGTCATTGGTGAGATATTCTGATATGCCTGAAGACTGCCATTTACAAGTTATCTCAACATAATGCACTGAATAACATCATCTGTAACATACAGGAGTAGGGAGCAAAAATAGGTAATTTTACCAAAATACCTGGCACTGGCAGGTATGTGTTGTACCATACTGTGGCTCTGAAATGATTAATATCATTTCAATTACATTACACAGACAGTGAAATATCAGCCAGGTTATAGAGTAACCTCTAGCTCATCTAGTACAATACAATATTAATTATCTACTCTAGATATTGTAATCTGTAACAGTTGCAATAAATTACATAGAGACTGAAATGTAAGTGATATATATCTAGTACTTGCACTATACAAGTTTTTATAAATTATATTATTATAACAGTGGTTTAAGTTAAATATCAGTAATGTTATAAAACAGATTCTCACTCTCTATATAGCCTGAATACAGATTCTGTAAACAGTATTACTGTAAGAGTTAAATTCCCTGGACCTGAAATATCAGTTACAGAGATAATGTGTTGTGTGTCAGGTCTTTGCTCCTACAGGACACTGAATACAGATCTGTAAACTATGTTATAGTGTTAAATCTGAACTGCCATGACAAATGAAATTTAAGTCATGTTATGAAGAGATATTTAGCAGTAGCAATCATTTATTTCTAACACACAAGAAATCATCATTACTAACAGCAGAAAATTGCTAAACAAATTAAAAAAATTACAGGAAAAGTTTAAATGGCTAATTTAATATGCAAAGAAAATTGCTAAACAAATTAAAAGCACAGGAAAAGCTTAAATGGCTATTTTAATATGCAAATCTAAGAATGTGTATCTAGTACTGTTTCCAGTTTTATCATCAACCAAGTTTTTCTACATAATCAAGTTTATGTCAGTTTCAGTTCTTTGTCTGTCACAGTGACAGTGTTTTTCTATTTCTCTCAGTTTTAGATCTTTGTCTATCTGAGTGACAATGTTTTTCTACTTCTCTCAGTTTTAGATCTTTGTCATGAGTGACAATGTTTTTCTCTCAGTTTTAGATCTTTGTCATGGTGACATGTGTTTCTACCCTCCTGGATTCTGGATCTTTCTACTTCTCTCAGTTTCAGATCCCTCCTGGATTCTGATCCAGCTGGATCCAGCAGAGATTTGACAAAGTGTGAGAGTCGTGGAAAGTGAAATGATTCGTCACTAATCTACGAGATATCTCCACGGAATGACTGATGTGAAACCTGATTATTGTTTCTTCTTGTATTGATTTGTTTGTCACTGATTTGATTATAAAAACACTGACCTACTGTTTTGTTTTCTGTGTAAAATATAAGAAGGGAAAAAATTGTAATGTTTAGTTTTCCTCTTTTTTTTTTGAATAAAAGAAAATATAGATTGATGTCAAGTTTTCTGTCTAAAATTTATTTTATTATTATTATTATTATTATTATTATTATCACTATTATTTATTTATTTATTTATTTATTTATTATTATTTTATTTTATTTTAATTTTAAATTTAGATTTTATTTTTAATAATAAAAATCCCTACACAGAATGATTATTAGTTTTTCTATTTTTGAATAAAAGAAAATCTAAAATGATGTTCAGGTTTTATCTCTGGAGTGAAAGAAAATACAGAAACCTGACATTTATCTTTCTATTCAGTATAAATGGCCAGAAAGAGAGAGAGAGAGAGAGAGAGAGAGAGAGAGAGAGAGAGAGAGAGAGAGAGAGAGAGAGAGAGAGAGAGAGAGAGAGAGAGAGAGAGAGAGAGAGAGAGAGAGACAAAGATTATGACACACTTATTATTATTTTTTGTTTTGTCTCTAGAACTGTGGATATTAAATGATATAAAAAGGTAAAGAGAAAAATAACAATTACAGTAATCATTAAACAGTCTTGTGTAATAAATCTGTAATATAAGAAATACAAATTGTTTTTTTTTTTATTAGATGTCACGCATTAGATTCCATTTCACAATCAATCATAAACACGGAAATACTTAAACTATTTTTAACTTTCATTGTCAAATAAAATCTCTTTGATAATGAATACATTATTTTTTGTTTTATTCACTTTGTAAAATTAAAAAGTATAAAAAAAATAATAATAAAAAATCACATCACGTCCCACAAAATAACGACAAAAATTAATTAAAACATTTTCTAGTGTGAAGGAAATAAAACAACAAAAACGACCCCCCACAGAGCAGAACCAGAGACACAAAACTGGGAACCCAGCCTGTGTTCTGTCAGATTTATGTGTACAAAGACAACTCTTATTGCAGTCATTTGATGTGTGAAGTTGTTTTATGAGACCCCTGATATGTCAGTGGTATCTGCACCAAGGTGTGAAATATTCAGCTGAAGAAAAATCAATTAGTAAGTTTTTCTGTAGAAACAACATGGCTGCCATCTGCTTCCTGTCAGCTGACATTTGACTGCTGATCACTGATTTCAGTCATCTCTGTATTGATTTACTGAAGTGAATGGATTTCTTTCTTCTGAATGTTGAAATCCATCAGTCAGGTCAAAGTTTTATTTTTTTTTTTAAATAAGTTAAAATTAAACACCAACACAGAGTTAAAAATAAAGAGAGAAAGAAAAATATATTAAATAAATCAGAGAGAGAGAGAGAGAGAAAGAGAGAGAGAAAGAGAGAGAAAAGAGAGAGAGAGAGAAAGAGACAGAGAAAGAGAGAGAAAGAGAGAGAGAGAGACAGAGAAAGAGAGAGAGAGAGAGAGAGAGAGTGTCAAAGAAGGAATGTAAAAAGATCCAAAGTCAGAGAAAAAATACAGAAAAAGAAAGTGAAAGCACAAACGAGTGAAAAAATAAAAACTGAAATGAAAAAGCCAGCAGCCAGTGATTTCTGTAAACACGAGCACACTCTAAAACAGGAAGAGCCTAACTCTACACAGCATGAGTCTGGTCATGGAAAGATGTTTCTCAGATCTTTTAATCCACCAGGAATCAGAATGTCTCTGCCTGGTTTCACATGTTAATTCTCTTTAAGTGTGAGCATGAGTACTCACCAGTGAGCAGAAAAACTGTTCTCTTTGTTCTCCAGAAGTGAAAATGTCACACTCTACAGAGTTTTAAATGTTTTCTTTTAAATACATCACAATTTTGTAATGATTTTTTTGTTTACAATATTAAATATTTTAATAATTTTCTTTATAAAAAAAGAATGTTTAATACTGGTTGTTTTTTTTTTTTTTTTTTTCAAAAAAGTTTGTTCAGTGTATTTGATAGTATTGAATTAAGAGTGTGAAATCATGGAAGAATAAACAGACAAACAGACAGACAGACAAATACACTTGCCTATATAAATAACATGCACATATATGGAGAAATATTCATTCAACAAAATGTATATACTAAGACATTTTGGATGTGTACTTTTACTAACACACAGACAGACACACACATAGACACATACAGATATATAATTTTACTAATACAGACATAAACATATAGACACATAGCAAAAGACAGATATACAAAAATATTCTAGGACATAGAATTTTATTAATATGCACAAGTGCGTGCACACACACAAATGCACACATGCATACACACACACACACACATGCACACACACACACACATGCATACACACACGCACACACACACAAAAATGCACACACACACACAAAAACAGACATAAACACATATATAGACAAAATACATAGAGATATACAGACACTCACAAACCTAGCAAGAAGCACAGATGTTCAGTTTTGTTTCTTTACTTAAAAAAACAGTTGTGAACAGTCAAACATCCAAACACACAACAGAAATCTACTTCCTTTCAGTTTAAAAAACAACAGCTCAAAAGTCATTTTCAAAATTGTTACAAGCCTTAATAAAATTATTATTTTCAAATATTTCTAAAATCACTATTTTCAAAACCTTATTAAAATGATCATTTTCAAAACCTTATTAGACTCATCTTTTTCAAAACCTTAATAAAATTATCTTTTTCAAAACCTTAATAAAATTATCATTTCCAAAACCTTTCTAAAATCACTATTTTCAAAACCTTATTAAAAAAAAAATTTCAATTTCAACATCTTATTAAAACCACTGGTGTGGGGAAAAGACCACACCCACAGTTTTCTGCACACGTGCAGTAGCTGTGAAAACAAACGCTATCCTAATTAAAAGTAGGATATTTAGCGCAAGGACTGTGTAGGATGCTCACGGCACACTTGACATGGGAGAGTTCGGACAAAGGGCCCTCACTGCTGATAAAGACTTTCGCTGATTTGTTCTCCGTTATCGGTTAGCAGGGCCTAATTGAAATTGTCCCTCTGTAATTGCATTCAAACAGCTGGGAATCATGCAGGGCAAATTTGATATCCATTGATCAGCTAACTTGAAGATTCACTCAGTGAGCAATTACAGATGAAAATTCTCAAAGGATGAAAAAAAAAAAAAAAAAAAAAAAAAAAAAAAAAAAAAAAGTAAACTTTACTTGGTAACCAGATTTAATGTTTGGACTTTGTCAATCATGTTTGCAGTTACCATTTTTTTTTTTTTTTTTTTTTTTTTGAACATGAAATGCTAGTCTTTATTTTGTGTGAAAGTAAAATGAAATGAAATACTAGTCTTTATTTTGTGGAATGAATGCACAAAATGTGTATGGGTGTGTATGAGAATGTTTGTGAAATGTGTGCAAGAAATTATGTATGTGTGTGTGTATGCAAGATGTTTGTATGTGTGTGTGAGAATGTTTGTGTGTGTGTGTGTGTGTTTGTATGTGTGTACATGTGTCTGTGTGTGAGAATGCAAGATGAATGCACATGTGTGCATGTGTATGTTTATGGGTGTGTATGAAAATGTTTGTGTGTGTGTATGTGTGTGTATTGTGTGTGTGTATATGTTGTATGCAATATTTTCACAGAACAAAGTGTTGATAGCTAAGAATGACCTCCCATCAAGTCACATGCTTATTTTTCATACAGTTTATTTTCGGGAGGATACCCTACTGGTCAGTTAGCAGCAAGAGATGTTGTATATGCACCCTCCCACTAACAGTAAAATACATACCATGACCTTTAACAATCCATATACGTAGGAGTGGAATGGAATCTGTTGTATTTTAAATACACTTTATTATCAGTAAAGGTTGTTAAAACAGTAGACTGGAAGTAAAACATGAGAAATGGTTAAAACGTCTGAATTCTGTAAAAAACTTATCTGATTTCTCCATTTCCACTTTTCTTCCTCAGTGACAGGAGAACTCGCAGGGGAGGTAACTGGATAGCTTGTCACTAAATGAGTATTTAACAGTAAATCAAAATCAATAAAATCCACACCTCCTCCCAGCTCTCATACTTAATATAATCTCACACTCACATTCAATCTCACATTCAAGCTCACATTCAAGCTCACATTCAAGCTCACATTCAATCTCACATTCAACAGTAACTATTAACCAGTGCAAACTGCTCATTTCAGATCACTTTAAAACATTTTGTTTTCTTGGTTTGGCCTACTGCTTACCCCCCCACACACACACACACATGCACAGTGGCCCAGTGGTTAGAGAGATGGACTGATGTGTGACAGTTCACAGTATCAGTTCTCTTCAGCTTTACTGCTGTACATTTTCCCATTCTAACCAGTGTCTTTTTACTGGTTTATCAAAGATAGGTTATCTATTTATCTGTCCATCATTATCATAATTAAAATAATAAAAAATATTAACAAATCCTCACTAACTGACAGCCACTTTATTAACTTTCTCTCTGTCTGTCTCTGTGTCTCTGTCCGTCTGTCTTTGTCTGTCTCTGTCTCTGTCTGTCTCTCTCTGTCTCTCTAACATTCTGTCTCTGTATCTGTCTCCTCTCTCTCTCTGTCTGTCTCTGTGTCTCTGTCTGTCTCTCTGTGTCTCTGTCTCTCTCTCTCTGTCTCTCTCTCTCTCTCTCTCTCTCTCTCTCTCTCTCTCTCTCTCTCTCTCTCTCTCTCTCTCTCTCTCTCTCTATCTATCTTTCTCAATATCTTTTAACATCTCTCATAATTACTTCTATTAGTAAAATAAATTGCTACAGAGATACAACACATCACCATGAACTTTTAGCCAGCTTTTTTGGTTTTTCATCTCCAAAAAAACCCAATCTAAATCAAATACTCATCATTTGATAACAAACACCCCCTCAAAAAAAAAAACAAGCCATGCAATTTCCTCCATTTTAATCAGAGCACCACACTGCCAGTGAACCACAATATGCTTGAAGCATCATAATCTCACATTAATTTCATCTCTTAATCTCTGCTATTACTTTTTTCTCTGTTAATCAAATTGTTTTTGTTTTGCTCGGAGGCAAACGTCAAATAAAAAGACGTCTGTCAGACAATAGTGATCATAGCCTCTCTGTCAAAATGACACGCACACAAAACTTGCCCAGTGGTCAGACACTGCACGGCTTTTGTCACTGACCAGTGAGTGGACAATATGGTGCGTCTGATTGAGGAAATGGCCAATAGCATAAATCAAACACTTAAGTGGATGCACCATCAAAAGAGACAAGAAAAATATAACAGAGGTGTGTTATTATTATTGTTATTGTTATTGTTATTATTATTATTATTATTATTATTATTATTATTATTATTATTATTATTATTATTGTTATTGTTATTGTTATAATTGTTATTGGACTTTTGTTTCTAAACAATGTGTAGTTTAATGATAGAACAACACAATAAATGAAACATCCAACATACAAATGTAATCCTGTTTTAGGTTTTCTAGTACACAACACACACACACACACACACACACACACACACACACAAACAATCACACACACACAGACACACACACAGACACACACACACAGAGACACACACACAGACACAAAGACAAGACACACACACAGACACAATCACACACACACACAGACACACAGACACACACACACACAGAAACACAGACACACACACACACACAGAGACACACAGACAGACAGACACACACACAGACACACACACACACACAGACATACAGACACACAGACACACACAGACACACACACACACACACACACACACACACACACACACAGACACACACACATACACACACAGACACACAGACAGACTGACACACACAGACACACACACACACACAGACACACACACACACACACACAGACACACACACACACACACACACACACACACACACACACACACACAGACACAGACACACACACAGAGACACACAGACACACACACTGAACTATGTATGAATGGAATGAAGTGAGTGGACACAGAGCTAGGTATACAACTTGCTGCCTGCTTGCTGGGGATCAAGTATTTCAAATGTGACCAGTTCTCCAGGCTGTTTTAACACAACTCTCTCTCTCCACTGTAAACATGTGATTTATTCTGACAGGCTGATCAATGCAGAAATAATTCTAGACATTTGGCTTAGTGCTCACTGGAAATAGAAACTGTGTTATGCAACTGACTCTGTATTTAACCCAAAATAAAACATGCTGGCTTGAAAATGTAGGTTATTTTAAAGAAAAAAAAAAAGGAAAAAGAAAAGAAAAGAAAAAAGAAATGATATTTTAATAGGAATTTCAGATAATGTTTTATAAAATAATATTAAAGACTCATCAGTTCTGGAGCAATGTTTGGAATGGGAGATGAACTAAGGTTTGTCATGATCAAGATTTGACCATTGGTTTTATAATGCCAAGTTTTTTTATATTCATTTTGTCACTAACATCAAGTCAACAAAAGTTAAGTTCTTAAGATTCTGTTAATAAAAGCAGTTACACTATTTTCTATGAAATACTTTTTCATATAAAGATTACATTAAAATAATATTTTCTATAAAACATTTTATCATAAAAAGAAAAAAGAACATAAAATAATATATGGTATTTAACAGTTTTCATTAAACAAAATAATTAAAATATTATTTTCTACAAAACAGTTTATTATAAAAATGTAAGAAATATAAAATAATATTTTCTGTTTAAGTTTTCATAAACACAGTAAAACAAAAAAAAAAAATTTTTAATAAACATTTACCGTGAAAAATAAAAATTAAATAATTAATTTATCATATTCTAAATTACTTTTCATAAAAAAATATTTTTACAAATGTTTGTCATTAAAGAAAAAAAGGTTATTAAAATATTCTCTGCGAAACAGTTAATCAAAAAAAAAGGCAAAAAGATAAAATAATATTCTGTCTGAAACTGTTTAACATAAAACAACAGTTAAACTATTTTCTACACAACTGTTTAAGCTTTCTCATGATGACTGTCCAGTGCAGAACATGAATTGTTAAATTATTGATGATAAAATTACTGTTATCATTATTCATTTTATGCCTCTTGTTCTCCAGGGAGTCGCTGAGGCGTGACTTATCATGCTATGGACCTGGTGTCATCTGGACATCAAATGACCTATTAACTTTGCCAGGACATGGAAATGAAGACCACCACTCAATGGAGGATGAGTAGAAATGATCTGTTCAGACTTTGCAGGGTGAGACGCAGAAAGAAAAAAGAGTGTTTAACGACACTTACAATTAATCTTTGTCAACTGGTGGCTCTGTGGTTGAGCGCTGGTTTCAAGTATGATAGATTGTAAGATCAATTCTCATCAGCACAATTTAGAATTTTTTGTCATGATTTTTTAAATAAACACAACATCAATCACAGTTAGTTAATTATTCATTTAATTAATTAACTGATAAATTAATTTTAAAAAAATAAGAAAAAGAATCAAAAATCAAACTGAATTAAGAATAATCCAGACAAAGAATCTCTATGGTTCAATGATCAGGTTTGAAAATGGATTCTTCTGATATCAAATCCCAAGGACAGAAACTGTCATTTTATGATTTCTTTTATTTGTTACAAAATATGATAAAACATTTCTTTCTTTGCTGACTGTCACCTTCCTAGAAATGTGACTTGAAACAGCCTTGAAGTGAAACTGTTTAATCTTCTATAATAAACAATAAATAAATAAATAAATAAATAATATACACTATTTTAGGCTTATTTACCTTGTTTTAAACTATTTTTATCAATTTCTTACACATACACACTCTCACAAACACAAACAAACACACAAACTCACACACACACACATTTCAGTCATCAATTTTTCACTACTGTTAATATATCACACACCTTAATTAGCTGTCTAGATAAAACTCATTACCTGTAATTATCACACATCTTTCTTACCTGATTCTACTTAAACACATCTTATCTTCATTACAGAAAAAAAAAAGTCTGTTATAATAGTCATGATTAACTTGTATCAGACAGTGTTAATAAAACTGTATTGAACATCACATACAGGAAATATCACATGACTGTACAGTTCAATCAGCAGTGTGGGTTTTTTCATAGACTGAGAAGTAATATCCAAATACAGGTGTTTTTATGAATTATGTAAACATATACATACATAAATACATACAGATATACACATAGTCATAGAACTGAGAGAGCAAAAGATAGACAGACATAGCAGACAGATAGGTATATGTATATAGACAGACAGACAGATATACATGGACTGACAGATACAAAATACTTGTTTCACACATAAATAACTGTTCACAGAAATATGCAGTTGTTTACTCTCTCTCTCTCTTTCTCCATTATGTGTTTTCATTATCTGTTTTTTTTTTTTCTCTCTCTCTCTCTCTCTCTCTCTCTCTCTCTCTCTCTCTCTCTCTCTCTCTCTCTCTTTCTCTCACACACACACACACAAACACACACACACAGATACAACTTAACATTTTCAAACGCAGACACAAAACACAATTTAAAATTATTCGCGATACTTTTGCCTACCTTGTGAGTGGAAGCAGCACTAAAACAGAGCATGTCAGGTGAGTTAAAGTCAGGTGTACACACATACCTGCAAAAGTTCACTCAACCACACATCAAAGATTTTACACCTTTATGTCGGTCTGCTCAGGTTTGACCATCGTCCACCGTGTGTGAAATTCCAGCACGGACAAATCTAATTGCTGTGACCACTGGACACACAGACGTCTCAGAGTCAAAGGTCAAAGTGGAACGAGTTAAAAGGTAACAGCTCTTTGAATTGCAAATAAACCTTTCTTTGAAGTGTCCGTGTTTGCAAAGTCACTAAAAAGACTGAGCAGTACCCCAAAAAAGAAATACTTTTATTGGATTATGTGATAGACAGAAGGAAGGAAGGATGGACAGAAGGAAGGAAGAATGGACAGAAAACAGGTAAAGGGTAGTAAAAAGATGAAGAAACAGGAATGATTAAAATGACAAATGAATGAAAGTGTATAAAGGAAAGAAAGAATGAATAAATGAATAAGATAATAAGAACAAATTAATTAATTAAAGAAAGAAAATAATAATGAATTAAAAATTGAAAGAAAGTTTAAAAAGATGAGCTACTATATGTCAGAGAAAGATAAATTTAAAAAAAACAATTTTGGACGGAAGAACAAATTAATGTACAGATGTATAGATGGACTACTTACTATAAACCTTTACCATACTAGAAAAAAAACCCTGACAGTTACCAAAATTAAAAACATTGAAAAAAAAGACAAAAAAAAAAAAAAAGAATAAGAACAGTGGGACAGACAAAGGTATGGAACAATGGACAAGAACAACAACACACACAGACGAACAACAGAAAGACAAGAACAGCAACACACACAGACGAACAACAGAAAGACAAAAACAACACAAAGGTCAAACAGCGCCTCAAGTGACCAGTTTAATTTTTTCTTCCAAATGACCAGTTACGCTGAAAGGCAATTCAAGTGCGTAACAGACCCCAGGGGGGGGGAGAGGCTGAACACAAACAGAGTATTCATAGACAGCAGGTAAAACTAATCAGGTCATTGTCAGAACACAGGTAGAACACAGCACACCTTGACTTCAAGTCAGAATCCACTGAGGGGAAACAAAAAGAACAATTCTTCCCAAAATGCAATTTTTAAAAACATTTTAGTTTTTAGTTTTGCTGAGTATGTAGGTTCAGTATAATGTTGATGGCAGCAACAACAACAACAACAACAGTGATGATGATGATAATAATAATAATAATAATAATAATAATAATAATAGTAATAACAATAACAATAACAATAACAATAACAATAACAATAACAATAACAACAACAACAACAATAATAATAATGATAATAACAATAATAACAAATATCACAATGAAAATATATAAATACAAATTTTTTTTTTTTTTCAAAATTCTGTTATCAGGATTTGATCCTACAACATCCCATATTTCAAACTGACAGTTCTAGTGAACTAAACAACAGAAACATTTGTAAAACTCAGCTGTGTGGTGAGATCCCAGCTTGCTGCCGAGTTAAAACAAAGACAGGACAAACTGAACATCATAAAACTAATAACTCCAGCCTGACCTTGTCCCTCAAAGGGTTAATGAAGTGGTGTGTGTGTGTCACAGAGACTGACAGGCATGAAGGAGGTTTTGTTCAGGGGAAATATCATTACGGGAGATTGAAGTCTGAATTTGTTGATGGATTCGTTTATTATAATTATTTTATTGGTCACTTTTTTTTTTTTGTTGTTCTTCTCTTTGTGTGGTGGTTGTTTTGGGGTTAAACAAGTGTGTATGTGGTTTTGTGTATTAATGAGTATTTATATATATATGTATATGTGTGTATGTATGAATATTTATATGAATATATTCATCTGAATATATGTATGTATGTATGTTTGTATGTATGTTTATGTATGTATGTATGTATGTATGTATGTATGTATGTATGTATGTATGTATGTATGTTAATGTATGTGTATGTATGTGTAGATAAGTAGGTAAATATGTAGGTATGTGTGTATTTACACAGAAAGATATATAGGTATGTGTGTGTATATATATATATATATATATATATATATATCTTTCTATGTAAATACATACCTATCTATTCATCTACCTAACTACATACATACACACACATACATACATACATACATACATACATACATACATACAGACTTAAATACATACATATATACATTTGTACAAATATGCATTCACATGTTTCATGCATGTAGAAATACACACTCACACACACAAACATACACATAATAATTATTATACAGAATAAAAGTATTTTTTATCATAGTAAACCTATCTTGTATAAATGACTCTGATATAAAAATACAAGAGCTCAGATCTGTTTAACAATATTTGATATTTACACATGTAATATTAACTTCAGTATAACAAGATGTGTAATACCTTATATATGAAGAAAGATAACTGATAATACACAACAGTCTATGTAATACGTTGTGTATTACACAATATACAACTGATGATACACAACAGATAAAACCTGAGTGTTCAGTAACATCACAGCTCAGTGTCACTGCTGATGTCACTGTGTGATAGTGACAGGGTGACACTAATCGTGAGATACACGTCAGGTTTGATATTTCACTTAATGAACAGCTTCAGGTGATGTTCAGGTGTGAGTCGGTATTAAACTTTACCTGTGCAGGTGTGAATAAATAGTTTGTATATTTCACCGTTATTGTTTGCTGAGCAAGTTTTTATTTTTGTTTAACCTTTATAGATTATAGTGGCAGCAGTAATATTGATAGTAGTAGTAGCTGTACAAGTTATAACAGAAGTAGTACCAATAACATTAGTACCATAGTAGTAGCGTAGTAGTAGCATAGTAGTAGTAATGGAAGTGGTAGTAACAGTAGGAATAGTAGTAGTAGTAGTATTTGTTGTTGTAGTAGAATAGTAATATCAGTGGTAATAGTAATAATTGTAGTAGTAGTAGTAATAGTAATAGTAGTAATAGTAGTAGTAGTAGTAATATAGTAGTAGTAGTAGTAGCAGTAGCAGCAGTAGCAGTAGTAGTAGTAGCAGTAGCAGTAGTAGTAGTAGTAGTAGTAGTAGTAGTAGTAGTAGTAGTAGTAGTAGTAGTAGCAGTAGTGCACACATTCTATTACTACTAATAGTAACAACAATGATATTATTAGTAAAACACATCAAAGTAATGAAGTAGTAACAGTAGAAGTAATGTACTAGCAGTACAGACACCTCAGTGATACTACTTCATGTAGAACATTATTTTCTTTCAATCCAGCTGTTTGAAAAAAAACGTTTCACCTGTCGCCAGGTGACCCCCCCCACCAGAAAAACCTTTGAGCCGACCCCGCCCATCAAACTGCAGATAAAGGACAACAAGTGTTGTACAGTGTCACTGTTTGTCAGCTCTTTCACACCATTTCATGTTACCCCACTGATCGATGGGTCCTGCCACACCCATCTCGCTTCACAGTATCCCACCCACCCACCCACAGAGGTGGTGGGTTCACCTTCGTAACGTCCACTTCAGTCACACCTGGTCAGCGGTGAAGTGACTGGTGTAATAGCTGGTGAGTGTATTAGGTGCAAGTGCACTGATTTGAGGGTCACAGTTTCAGTGTGTCGGTATTTGTATTATTAGTGTGTGTTTGCTTGTCTGTGTGTGTGTGTGTGTATGTGTGTGTGTGTGTGTGTGTGTGTGTATGTGTGTGTGTGTATGTGTGTGTGTGTGTGTGTATGTGTGTGTGTGTATGTGTGTGTACGTGTGTGTGTGCATGCAAGTTTGTATGTATGTATGTATGTGTGTATGTATGTATATTTGTGTATTATGTATGTATGTATGTGTGCATATGTCTGTGTATGTATATGTGTGCACGTGTGTGCATGCAGTTTATATATATGTATGTATGTACATTTGTATATTATATATGTATGTATGTATGTATGTACATTTGTATATTATATATGTATGTGTGTGTTTGTCGGTGAGTGTGTATGTACGTGTGTATGTACATACATTTTAAAACATTAAGAGTTTTTGTTAACATAAAGAAATCCATTGAAACTTTGACAAAGACTTTTATCTTTTTCTTTCTCACCTCACCAGAGTTATTTAGTAAAATAAAAAAATCTACACAAACTGACCCCCTACCCCAGCTCCCCTGACAAGTCAAACACACAGATCTGCTTACCAAACAATAACTCAAATATTCTTATTACAGTTCAAAGAGGAGACATTGTTTACCTGTTTCAATTTACCTGGATTACTAGAACAGGAAAGCTATTACCTGTACATTTGTTTGTGTTCATCAATTTAATCAGAGGAAATCTGAGATATCTTCAAAGATAGCAGACTCATTCTGCGAGATATCCACGACTAGATAACCGGAGTCAAACCAGAGACAGTCTAATCCCCCCCTGAGTGCCAGGGATTAGCGACGGATTAGTGAGGGATTATATCTCGTAATCCACTTATCAGAGTCAATCTCGGATCCCCCACACACCCACCTCCACAGACCACCCACCCACTCAGCCACCCAAATCTGTGAATTAAAATTTGTGTCTGGTCTTTGTGTTCAGTTCTGTAAACGCTGAAGATTATTTCTTTGTTATGTAAGCTTCAAATCAGTAAGAATATTAAATATTAAGTTTCTATAAATAATGTGTGACCCATCACGTTAAATCAAGTCATAAGTCACATTCAGATTTATCCAGTAATAGTGGAGTGACATAAACAAATTTCTGATTTTTGATATTTTATTAAAAAGGTTTTATATATAAAATATATGTCTCTTTGATTCACTGATGAAACTGATAGATATTTATGTTAAAGGTGTGTTTTAGAGTATTTTTATTTACACTCTTTATTTGCTGGATGCCTTTTTTTCTGAGAAAAAAAAAATGACAGACATTTTCAACAACATTGTCTGCTGTCAGCTCATTAATTTTTAGACAGGAAAACTGAACAGAGATGAATGAAAGATCAAAATGAAATTTATGAGAAAAGATTCTGAAAATGTTCAAAACATCAAAATGTGACTTAATGCCTGGTTTGATGGGATGGCTCACATATAAGGTTCAAACATGCTTTCCTGGACAAACAGGACAAGGATTAGCAAAGTTCTTGCATTATCTTATTTTTTTGCATTAATAAATATGAAACATAAGGCTGAAACTGTTCTCATAATTAGTAGATAGGATGTAGTACAACATAATGTAATTGATTAGCTTTTCTCATAAATAAGGTTCATGCATACTTTCCTGGACATATGTTAGATATCAAAGCTTTTCCCTTCTGATTCAGTATTAGTAAATTTTAACAGACTAATGATTTTTTTAAAGTAAAATCAAATGCTTATGGACATATGTGTGTGTGTGTGTGTGTGTGTGTGTGTGTGTGTGTGTTTAAGTGTAAATGCATGTGCATAATGTGTGAATAGATTAAAGGTAGCTTGACCATCATCTGTTAGAGAATAAACTTTTTTCTTATTGATCTATATATGAGACAGTTAAAACAAGTTGTTAAATAAACATACTGGTAATATCCATTATAGAACATGTTTAAAGAGTTGTTTTATGTATTTTATTATCCCAGTGTGTGGAAAAGTTGACAGAATTTTATTTTAGTACAAAGCACATTTTGATTGTACTTTTAACATAAAACGATGCAAAATTTTCGTTTTAAAAATAATTATTTTAATATACACATTAACACGCACAAACGTATGTTTGCATGCATGCATGTGTATTATGTAAGTGTATGCATTTCTGTGTGTATTTAAGTATCTGTTTATGTGCGTATGCATGCATGCATTCCTCCATGTAAGGATAGATGCATTGATATATATGTGTGTGTGAATGTATGCACATGCATTTGCAGATAAATATAGACTACATCATCTTTTGCACTATAGGTCTAAGTATTAAATTACTATTTCCAGTTTTAGTTACGTCATTTTTTTCATTATTCAGCCTGTATTCCGTAAATGTCTAAAAACAAAAAAAACAAAAGTCTTCAAAAACTGCAATACGCTTACAGCCTGAAACAGTTTTAAAATATTACATACCTGATTTGTCCTTCCATCTCAGGTAACTGCAACAAACGCAGGTAAGTTTATAACAAGCATAGCTCTACCCAGACAAAACTGCAGACTGAATAACTGTTTTCGTTGTCCCAAACAGAAAGTTGTAAGAGTATATCAGAGAAGCGAGCAAAAGCGAAGTTTTTGTGAAACGTCTGCTGAGAAACTAGGTCAACATTAAAACACTGTTCTCCTGACTGCAGCGCTTCTTGTTCTACACAGTCTTACATCGGTACTGGGTTACACATTGTTTTATTGTTCTTTTTTGTTATTATTATTATTATTATTATTTTTGTTTTTGTTATTATTATTATTATTATTATTATGGGTGATTTTATTATTATAAATACTATTATTATCATTATTACTATTATTTTAATAATAATATAATAATAATAAAAATAATAATAATTTTTATTACTACTACTTATAAATTATTACTATTATTATCATTATTACTATTATTTTAATAATAATAATAATAATAATAATAATACAAATATTACTACTACTAACAATAATAATTAGTAGTAGTAGTAGTAGTAATACTAATTATTATGATTATTATTTTATTATTATTATTATTATTATTATTATATTACATGTGATTATTATAATTACTATTTGTAGTAGCAGTAGTAGTAATACTAAATATTAATAATAATAATATTATTATTATTATTATTTTTAATTATTGCTAATGTTGTTGTTATCATCATTACAGTCATCCAAATTATTATTACTGTTACTATTTCTACTGATATTATTGTTGTTATTGTTCTGTGTCATTTTAAAAACATACTCATTACTATTCTTTTATTTTGCAATTTAATTATTGTCGTTGAGTATTTATTAAATCAAAATATTGGATAAATTAATGAAAATAATCGGTTAACTTCTGTTTTTTATTGTTTTTTTAATTATGTCTTTTGTAATCTTCATTTAATGCCATTAATGATGAAATAGCATGTTATTTACACATGGCAAATAAAATTTATTAATTCATATTCAGTTAATAAACACAAGTTTTAATAGAACCAGTGATGTAATGATGCAGATGAAATGAAATATTTAATTTATAAAACTCACAACTGTTTAATATCATTAACGACATCGCAATCAAATATTTATCATTTGAACATAACAAATGACTGCACATGTTGAATAAAACCTGGTATTACATATCTAGCTATTCAAGAAACAAATAAAATTCATTAATTCACTTATACAGCAATATCTCCACATTGCACTCGACAACTTCAACCAGGTAATGTTGCATGTAACGACGTGGATGTTTGTACACCGACATCAAAGACGACGTCTGTGACTGGGTATCGATATGAACGGGAAATGAACACACTGAGAAAGATGAAAAGAAAAAAGATTTGTTTTCTGTGGAGGTTTATTGACTTGTTGTGTGCAGTGTGTGGGTTATGGAAGTGAATTCTCAGATCAATATTTCACACAGCCTCTCACTGAGTGACTGTATTATCACAGATTTGTCTTAGGACGTGATGAAGTACTTCTTGTCAGGCCACGCAAAATAACTCTACAGTTTCATAGCGCGAAGTGTACTCAGTCTTTTTAGTATATGTGTTTTTTGTTGATACAGTTTTAATAATCTCATAATTTTTAGCCTTTTATTAACATTAAACATTTTATTTATTAAACACATCATACATTTTCAAATATTCTGATTTCTTTTTTTGTTATAATAATAATAATAACAACAACAACAACAACAGTTATAATAATAGAAATAAAATGATAACGATAATAATAGTAATAATAATAGTAATAATAATAACAACAACAACAATAATAATAATAGTAATAAAATAATAATGATAATAATAATAATAATAATAATAATAATAATAATAAAAAAATAATAATAACAAAACAATATTGTCATTAATATCATCATCATCATTATTATTATCAGTATCATCATCATCATCATCATCATCAATATTATTCTGAACAAAAAGGTTTGATCAATTCGTACTGCAGAAGTCAATCATTTTGACGATTGCTTTCAGCCTATTGTTTCTGTCAGATCAATGAAATCATGACAGATACAAAAGAAAGATTTAAAAAGACATAAAGATTTATCCTTTCACTGGTGGTAACCCTAGGATCACAGGCAGTTTGTACAGCAGTGAAACAAAAATCAATGTGAGAGAGTTTTTTTTCTGAAAGAGATTTTGCAGAACACAAAATAAAGCTGGATAAAGTAAATACCTGGATGAAGTGAATGTCATTTAGTAATGTGTTATAGCAGAAAAAAATAGTAAGAAGAAGAGAATTAAAGGGAAAAAAAAAAGAGAAAGAAAGAAAGGGAGAGAGGAAGAAAAAAGAAAGAAAGAAAGAAAAAAGATAAGAGAGAAGGAAGAAAAAAATAATTGAGGAAAGATAGACTGAAAGAAAAAGAAAAAGAAAATAAAAAAATAGACTAAAGAAAGAAAGAAAAAATTAAAAGAAAAAATGAAAAAAGAAGGAAAATGAAAGGAATGAAAAAGGATATTATTATTATTTTTATTATTATTAGTTTTTTATTATTATTATTATTATTATTATTATTTTATTATTATTATTATTATTATTATTATTATTATTATTATTATTATTATTATTTTTGGTATAGTTATTATTATTTTTTATTTTGTTATTATTTATTATTATTATTGTTGTTGTTGTTGTTGTTGTTGTTGTTGTTGTTGTTATTATTATTATTATTATTATTATTATTACTAGTAGACTGGTACATATAAGAAATATAACACACAGTTATATCACTGTTATTTCTATGTCACTACAACTGTCAACTTTACAAAGAAACAAAATATGAACAACATTACACTGTAATGAAAACTTTGTTTTTATATCATAAATTAGAATTTTCTGTGTGAAATAAGAGAGAGGACATTAGTTATCTTGTTTTATACATTATTTTATACACAGGTTCATTATCAAAGTCATATTACATACTGATTTTTACATACTGTTGTTAAAAATACAAACTAATATACATTTTCATGGGCATTTTGAAGTGCCTTTTGGATTTTGTTATAGTTATTATAAATAAAAAAATAGAAAAAGAACTCTGATATAACATACACATGTACAGACATGGTTTCAAAAATATATAGACTCATTTGGACATAAGCAAATTGAAATGTACACACATACACAATCATATACATACATACATACATACATACACACACACACACACACACACACACACACACACACACACACACACACACACACACACATATACTAGCCCAAGTATTCTTTAACAGAAAACAGTTCAAATGGACATTTGTATAGATATCACTGGTTTTGTGCCAGAGATAGGTCTATGTTGGGATTTTTGTCTAATCTTTGCCAACCATATGTCTGGCAATGATTCTGGCTAATACACTCATTTAACAATAATTTTAGCTTTACATTCCTTTAGATCAGTCATTTTTGAGTCCTCTGATACCATATTTAGTACAATTTAGTTGTACAGACAGATGCTACAAGAACTAAACCCAAGACCCTTTCTTCAAATAACAGACTGTGAAATCTTCAGACATGTTTGAATTGACCTCAGTAGTGACATAGTGGTCAGCTGATTAACATGTGATAGTTTCTAAGCCTGATGAACATAAACACACACATAAACACACAAACACACACACACACATACACACACACACACACACACACACACACACACACACACACATACACACACACACACACACACATACACAAACACACAAACACACATACAGACACAGACACACATACTCACACACATACACACACATACACACATACACACACACACACACAGACACACATACACTCACACACATACACCCACACACACACACACACACACACACACACACACACACACACACATACACACACACACACACACACACACACACACACACACACACACACATACACAAACACACAAACACACATACATACATACACTCACACACCTACACACACACACATACACACACATACATACACACATACACACACATACATACACACATACACAAACACACACACACACACACACACACAAACACACATATTTTTGACACACACATACACAGACACACACAGACACACACACACATAAATACACACAGTAAAAAGATGGAAAAAATGTATAAAGAAAATGAAAAGAAAAAAAAAAAAATTGTGTTGCACCACAGAAAAAAGCCAATTTTTTACAACCATGTGACAAATAAAATTATATTACTACTACTAATTTATGTTGTTGTCATCATATTTCACCTTAAATAACAGCAAAATAAATAAATAAATAAATAAATAAGTAAAATTTTAATATATATTTAACTATATTTTTAAAATGTCTCACCTCTTTTTCTTTAATATCCTTGAAGCAGTTCAGTGAATTTGATTTGCACAACATAGCCAATGAAAACTCTCCTTTTGAGCTGCTAGAGTATCTTGAGCCAATCAGAAACAGGCTCTTATTAGTTAATATATCCAGAGACACAGCTAATCATTGGTTATCAAACATTTGTCCTGTACATCCATCTAAGAAGTATTTTTTTTTGGTTATTAGAAGTTGGTAACTTTAAAAAGCCAGAATTCCAAAAATATTTGTGTTTGATTCAAAAACCACTTGTTTTGTGTAATCCAAAATTTCAATTTGAAAACCACTTTTATGTAAGAAAAATTGTTTATATTCCTATAATGAAAATTCACCACTTTTCTATAAATCAAAAACTGTTTGAATAATTCAAAAAAATCACTTCAACATTTCAAAAACAGATTACTTATATGAGTCTAGAAAAATGAATCCACATTTGTTTTATTTAAAAACCACAGCAATCATCCAAAAACCACAAATTGCTCAGTTTTAATATCCAGTATCAAATATTAAATTCTTGATTGTTCACAATTTTATTTCTTCTGAAAAACCTATTTCAATTTTTGTAAAAATATGGCTACAACTAATTTAAATTAAAATATAAGTCTTTGTTATTATTATTATTTTTTTTTTATCAAAATATTGTCTAAATGAAGTTTTGATAAAATAATGTTCATTTTAAGTTAACATCTAAATATCTAATTTCTATATTATTTATTTATTTTTACTTCTTCTACTATGTTTATTAAAAATGGTTTTACAATTCTATAACAATTAAATTTTTAGTTATTATTACTGTCAAATTATTGTTTTACCTGTCATACAATTCAGGTTACTAATCAAATTATTTCTCAGATTCACTTTTGCAGTTTTTAAAATCCTAAATCTTCAGATTCTAATCTCGCAGATTACTGAATTAACGATTTGCTAAATCTGATGTTAAGGAATCTTAATTTTTTTTTTTTTTTTTTTTTTTTTTTTTTTAAAAAAAAACAACCCAGTCTGACTGAACGCGTTGTAACAAAAAAACCCAGTAATTTCTTTTATTTCCACTCAGTAATGAAATAAACGTTTTAGGATTGATTTTATAAAGAGCAATCACAGATCTGCTTTAGTCCCTGAACGAACAAACAGACAGTCAAACACCAGAGCAGAAACGTCAGTAAATAATTTATTTTTAAATGTTCACTTCCACGCAAGGATGTTATATTTGCTGATATTAACCAGTTTTAAAATATAAAAAAAATCTTGTATTCCCTGAATGGACTATTTGATACAGATTGCTTGAAGATTAAAAAAATTTGTGTGATAGTCTTCGTTTTTTTGAAAATTTTAATAAAATACAAGTCAAGATTGTTGTACAAAATTATCAGCTGTTATTTTTTTATTATTTTATTGTAAATGTATTTTTAACTAATTTAATTATGAATTTATTTTATCTAATTTATTTTTTTCTTAAATTTTTTTTTCAGCAAAAGCTTTTTAATGATGTTATAAATTTAGTTTTATACATGATACAAAGTATGAAATTAATAAAGTTAGAGGTTGTTGTATTTGTTCACTGTCAGATGTTACATCTACAAAACTAAGATTATACTGAGGTTATTTAACTTTATTCTCTTTAACACTTGTTCAATTAACTTTATATCTTTTACTGAGATGTTTTCACTTTATGCATTTTTACTAGTTTATTAACTTTATATTTTTCACTGAGGTTTTTCCACTTGTTTGTTTTTACTAAGTTCATTAATTTTATATATTTTACTGAGGTTAATTAACTTTTTTTTACTGTTATTTATTAACTTTATGTTTTTGAGGAGGTTAATGACCTTGATGTTTTTGAGGCTTTTTTTACTCAGTTTTTTCACATTTTCACCTGTATTAACTTTATACTTTCACTGTTATTTGTTAACTTTATACTTTCACTGTTATTTGTTAACTTTATACTTTTTTGCTGAAAATAATTAACTTTTTATTAATTAACTCAATGTTTTTTTTTACAAGATTTATTGCACAGAATTTAAATATTGAAAATAATTAACAGTACAAAATGTTTTTTCTAGGCTTGCCAATGATTTAATAAATTTAAATTTTCTGTGGAGGCATTTGTAAGTATTTTAATTAACTTTAAATCTGATATTTTTTATTTATTTTTTTTAATTTTTTTTTTTTTTTTTTTTTTTTTACTATGACTTAGAAAATTTATAATCTTTTCACAAGTTAATTAATTTTTTTTTATTGTTTTTTTTTCAAAATTTGTATTATATTCCTGTACTGTCTTTTATTAACTTCAAGATTTTTTAATTTTAATTTTTTCACTTTGTGTTTATTTATTTATTTATTTATTTATTTAATACTGAAGTTAATTAACAGTACTATTTTCTGTAAGCTATTTATATTTAAAAAGGTGTTTTTTTGCAGGTGTTGTGTATCAAACAAACTAATTTACTGATAACAATTTGTGTTCAACCCTTTGACATTTCCAGTGAAGAATGTTTTGTAAGACAATTTATACAACAGTTCGTTTTGGTCAGGTTTTGCTAAAAAATAAAGCTAGTTTTGTAGTTTAGATGTTTAAAAAAGTATTCAAGTGAAATATCTAATTCAGAAATCTTTTATGCAAATTTTTATTTTTATTATTTTTCAGTTAGTTGATGCTTGAATCCTTTTTTTAAGGAAATTACAAAGATTTATTAAATTTATTTATTTTTTATTTTTAAATTTAGTTTGATTATTAATTTATTTAAGTTATTTTTATTTTTTATTTTATTTTATTATTTTCTTAATTTTTAATTTTTATTATTTATTAATTTATTGCTTTAAATTTATTTTATTTTATTGAAATTAATTTAACTGTAATACTCAAAATGTTTATCATAATTAAACAGTAAAAGAAATGTAGCTTATGAAACAATTCAGTGACACAAATTTTATAAAAATAATTTTACATTGACAAGAAAAAATATTAGAATTTAATTTGAAAAAATTATAATTTAAAAATACCACTTATTTAATGTAAATATTTCTCTGGAATATTTTTTCTACTTTTTTTATTTTGTATATTTTTTGTTATTTTCTTTTTAATATTTTTTTACTATTATTATTATTTAATTGTAATTTTTCTTTCTTTTTCTTTTTTGAATTCAAATTTTAAAAATTTGTTTATTAAACTTTTACTTTAAATTTTATTTCTTTATGTTTTTTTATTTTATTTTCTTTATATTCTTTTTCTTTTTCTTTCAGTGTACTTTACTGTGTTTTACTTTATGTATTCATTTACTTATTTATTTACTCATTTATCTATTCAGTTATTTATTTACTTACTTACTTATGTTACTTTATTTTGCTTACTCAGTCTGGGCTAACTTACTACTCTGTGATCAAAGAGACACGTTTCTGTATAACTCAATCTGCACACACTCAGCTATTTCCATAAACACCATTACAGACCTTCAACAAACATTCCACAAACTGAAACCACAAAACACAGATACACTGTGTGATTCTAAAACAACAGGACACATCTGAAATCACAAACACCAATCTGCTGCTTTCTCCAACGTAAACAGGCAGATTTTTCTCAGATTTTCTCAGAATGACAATCCTGTGGAATCTCAGGTGAAGAGAAAATACAATAAAACATTTCTTCTTTGTTCCTCATTCAGCTTCATCATTAGTGAGGTAATAAAAAAATGTTTGTTATTAGAAATCACAAATGTGTGGTGAGAGAATTAATGGTTCTCAAATACACTGTAAGCAGATCATGGTCACAAACTTTTGTGATATTTGACAGAAATTCACACGAGATCCACTATCTTGATACTGTGTGTAATTCAGTTTGAATTCACACGTAAGTTCCAATCACAAATAGTTTGTGAAATGTAATGAAAATTCACACAGAAATCTCTATTACAAATACTCTGTGAGACTCAGTGTAAACAGATACAAATACCATCACAAAATCTGTATTTTATTCAGTACAAATTCACACAGAAATCTCTACCGCAAAAACTGTTATGCAGTACAAATTCACACACAATCTGTATGTCACACAGTACAAATTCCTGTCACAAAAACTGAGTTTTACAGAGTAGAAATTCACACAGAAATCGCTACCACAAAACTGTATGTCACACAGTAGAAATTCCTGTCACACAGAACTATGTTTTACAGAGTAGAAATTCACTCAGACAGAAATTGCGACATCTCCATGGTAGACTCACGTACTGAACTGAGAGAGATAACTCTCTCCATAGAAAATCTTTTACCAAACAGTTCTTATCTTACACACACTTCCACTGTGAGATAACTGTGTACCCACATCTCTCAGCTGTGAGCTAAACCCTCGTATTCAACACAGAACCAGTGACACTGAACTCTCTCGTTACAAATCTCTCTGTGTTATCAATACTGACAGGTCTGTAATGTATATCTCTGTAGACAAAGATACTAGAAAAGAAACCTTAGTTGTTTAATATGTATATATGTCTGTGGCTGTGTTTGTGTGTGTGTGTGTGTGTGTGTATATATATATATATATATATAGAGAGAGAGAGAGAGAGAGAGAGAGAGAGAGAGAGAGAGATGGCATAATATCCCTATGTCAAAGATACATTAACTGTTTAATATCTATTTACATATTTAGTTAAGTAAAATAGTGTAATATATCTGTGTAGACAAAGATACTAGAAAAGAAACATTAACTCTTTGACAGACATTTACACACTGTATATAGTATTTCTGACTTAACATCAATTATATTAAAGAAAATTTAATTATATGAGGTGCCTATGTAGACAGTGACACTAGAAAAGAAACCTTAACCGTTCAATAGACACTGGATGTATCTTTATAGACAAAATACTAAAAAAGAAACCTTAATTATAGAATTACACATTAAATTATTTAATGTATATTTAATGTAATATATCAAAACTCTCTCTCTCTCTCTCTCTCTCTCTCTCTCTCTCTCTCTCTCTCTCTCTCTCTCTCTCTCTCTCTCTCTCTCTCTCTGTTTTTCCAGTATACACAAACACCGTGCACTCTCTGATTAACACAGAAGATTAGATGAACCAGTTGAAACTGGTAGCACTGAATACAGCACTAATTAATGCTTCCATGTGGAACAATAACTGTATTTGATATCATATATAAATCAATATGTCATGAATGAAGCTTACCTTTACTGTTTACTGTGACCTCAGATTACCTCAGTGTATTTGTATTTGTATGGTTTTGTGTGTGAATGTATGTGTGTATATTTCTGTGTTTATGAATGTGTATGAGAGTCTGTGATGTGTGTGTGTATATCAGTGTGACACACACACACACACACACACACACACACACACACACACACACACACATATATATATATACACATTGATGATCATTAACTAGCAGGTAAAGAGTTAACTTACCTGAGATAAAGATGACAGTAAATTAATCACAACATTTAAATATTTAACTGTCAACATTCAGTGACAGGTAACTGAAATATTTCATTAACAAACTGAACATTAACTTAATTAAGTAATTTAGATATGTGTGTTGAACAGGGGTATCTATTCTGACTTCTAAAACAAATTAAAAATATTTTTTTGTTTAAGGTGACCCATGCAGCTCTGCACATCTCTTGCAAGTCAGAAAATAAATCTGTGTTGTCAGAACTTGAGCAGTTGCTAGATTTACAAGATCCATCAGAATCTCAGTACACCGTTTTTAAATTAAAAACAAAGATTTAAAATGTACATTTCATAACAAAAACATGACAGTTTGAATCCTTTTGTAATGGAAACAAGTCCTGTGCAGAATAAAACAGATCTCTAAACTAAAATACATTTCAGAGCTTTCCTTGTTTTTGAAATAAACAATGAATCAATGATATTTGTTTTCTACATCATGACCTCTATAATTTCCCCAGACCTTCCTTTCTAGTTATCTCATGTCCAATAATAACATTTGGAAATATAATAAAATAACTGTTTTTTTTTTTAAATCCATGAGCTCTACCTTTCCCCAGACCTCTACTATTACAAATACTTGATCTTTCCTTATATTCCTCTGATGGTCAGAAACAACCACTGAATATGGAATCAATATTTGTTTTTACTTCTGTATCATGATCTCAACATTTCTCTCTAGCCATCCAGTTATTAATATCAGACCTTCCCTTGTGGTCTTCCCCACACCCTACTATTGTAAACATCAGCTCTGCCCTTGCAGTAACAACTACTGCACATTAAATCATATATGTATTCTATAATCTGACCTCTTCTATTTCCTATAACCCTACAATTATCAGTATTAGATTTTCCATTACAGTTTCAACTTTCGAACAAAGAATCAATATATATTTCCTATCAACTAATATTTGCAATTTTCCCTAAAAAAACTCCAACTAATATTAGGCCTGCCCTTGTAGTTATAACTATTGAACATGGAATCAATGTGACTACAAAGTGACAGTTTGCTGTTTGTCAGAAATAACTTTTCTCTTTGTCTTTTCTCTGTGTTTGTCCTTGGTGGGGAAGAAGTGTATTGTGTTCAGTGGTAGAAGTCACTGAGTCTAAGTAATTGTAGTGTACTAAGGTACAGTAGTGTACTAAGTGACAGTATTGTACTAAGTGACAGTATTGTACTAAGTGATAGTAGTGTATTGTGTGTAAGTGATAGCAGTGTACTAAGTAATTGTAGTGTACTAAGTGATAGTAGTGTACTGTGTGTATGTGACAGTAGTGTACTGTGTGTAATTGATAGTAGTGTACTGTGTATGTGATAGTAGTGTACTGTGTGTAAGTGATAGTAGTGTACTGTGTGTAAGTACTAGTAGTGTACTGTGTGTAAGTGATAGTATGTACTGTGTGTAAGTGATAGTACTGTACTGTGTGTAAGTGATAGTACTGTACTGTGTCTAAGTGATAGTAGTGTACTGTGTGTAAGTGATAGTAGTGTACTGTGTGTAAGTGATGGTAGTGTACTGTGTGTAAGTGATGGTAGTGTACTGTGTGTAAGTGATAGTAGTGTACTGTGTGTAAGTGATAATAGTGTACTGTGTGTAAGTGATAGTATGTACTGTGTGTAAGTGATAGTACTGTACTGTGTGTAAGTGATAGTACTGTACTGTGTCTAAGTGATAGTAGTGTACTGTGTGTAAGTGATAGTAGTGTACTGTGTGTAAGTGATGGTAGTGTACTGTGTGTAAGTGATGGTAGTGTACTGTGTGTAAGTGATGGTAGTGTACTGTGTGTAAGTGATAGTAGTGTACTGTGTGTAAGTGATAATAGTGTACTGTGTGTATGTGATAATAGTGTACTGTGTCTAAGTGATAGTAGTGTACTGTGTGTAAGTGATAGTAGTGTACTGTGTGTAAGTGATAGTAGTGTACTAAGTGATAGTAGTGTACTGTGTGTAAGTGATAATAGTGTACTGTGTGTAAGTGATAGTAGTGTACTGTGTGTATGTGATAATAGTGTACTGTGTCTAAGTGATAGTAGTGTACTGTGTGTAAGTGATAGTAGTGTACTAAGTGATAGTAGTGTACTGTGTGTAAGTGATAGTAGTGTACTGTGTGTAAGTGATAGTACTGTACTGTGTCTAAGTGATAGTAGTGTACTGTGTGTAAGTGATAGTAGTGTACTGTGTGTAAGTGATAGTAGTGTACTGTGTGTAAGTGATGGTAGTGTACTGTGTGTAAGTGATAGTAGTGTACTGTGTGTAAGTGATAGTAGTGTACTAAGTGATAGTAGTGTACTGTGTGTATGTGATAATAGTGTACTGTGTCTAAGTGATAGTAGTGTACTGTGTGTAAGTGATAGTAGTGTACTGTGTGTAAGTGATAGTAGTGTACTAAGTGATAGTAGTGTACTGTGTGTAAGTGATAATAGTGTACTGTGTGTAAGTGATAGTAGTGTACTGTGTGTATGTGATAATAGTGTACTGTGTCTAAGTGATAGTAGTGTACTGTGTGTAAGTGATAGTAGTGTACTAAGTGATAGTAGTGTACTGTGTGTAAGTGATAGTAGTGTACTGTGTGTAAGTGATAGTAGTGTACTAAGTGATAGTAGTGTGTGTAAGTGATAGCAGTGTACTGTGTGTAAGTGATAGTAGTGTACTGTGTGTAAGTGATAGTAGTGTACTAAGTGATAGTAGTGTACTGTGTGTAAGTGATAGTAGTGTACTAAGTGATAGTAGTGTACTGTGTGTAAGTGATAGTAGTGTACTAAGTGATAGTAGTGTACTGTGTGTAAGTGATAGTAGTGTACTGTGTGTAAGTGATAGTCATGTACTGTAAGTGATAGTAGTGTACTGTGTGTAAATGATAGTAGTGTACTGTGTGTAAATGATAGTAGTGTACTAAGTGATAGTCATGTACTGTGTAAGTGATAGTAGTGTACTGTGTGTAAGAGATAGTAGTTTACTAAGTGATAGTAGTGTACTGTGTGTAAGTGATAGTAGTTTACTAAGTGATAGTAGTGTACTAAGTGATAGTCATGTACTGTGTAAGTGATAGTAGTGTACTGTGTGTAAGTGATAGTAGTGTACTGTGTGTATGTGATAATAGTGTACTGTGTGTAAGTGATAGTAGTGTACTGTGTGTAAGTGATAGTAGTGTACTGTGTGTAAGTGATAGTAGTGTACTAAGTGATAGCAGTGTACTGTGTGTAAGTGATAGTAGTGTACTAAGTGATAGTAGTGTACTGTGTGTAAGTGATAGTAGTGTACTGTGTGTAAGTGATAGTAGTGTACTGTGTGTAAGTGATAGTAGTGTACTGTGTGTAAGTGATAGTAGTGTACTGTGTGTAAGTGATAGTAGTGTACTAAGTGATAGTCAGTGTACTGTGTGTAAGTGATAGTAGTGTACTAAGTGATAGTAGTGTACTGTGTGTAAGTGATAGTAGTGTACTGTGTGTAAGTGATAGTAGTGTACTGTGTGTAAGTGATAGTAGTGTACTAAGTGATAGCAGTGTACTGTGTGTAAGTGATAGTAGTGTACTGTGTGTAAGTGATAGTAGTGTACTAAGTGATAGTAGTGTACTGTGTGTAAGTGATAGTAGTGTACTGTGTGTAAGTGATAGTAGTGTACTGTGTGTAAATGATAGTAGTGTACTAAGTGATAGTCATGTACTGTGTAAGTGATAGTAGTGTACTGTGTGTAAGAGATAGTAGTGTACTGTGTGTAAGTGATAGTAGTGTACTAAGTGATAGTCATGTACTGTGTAAGTGATAGTAGTGTACTGTGTATAAGTGATAGTAGTGTACTATGTGATAGTAGTGTACTGTGTGTAAGTGATAGTCATGTACTGTAAGTGATAGTAGTGTACTGTGTGTAAATGATAGTAGTGTACTAAGTGATAGTAGTATTTGTCTGTCTGTCTGTCTGCAATGTATGCAAGTACATTTTTATTTTATCTAATTATGTGAGTGTATAGATGTATGTATATATGTGTCTATGGGTTTGTATGTGTGTGTGTGTGTGTATGTATTTGTTTGTATATGTGTGTGTGTGTGTCTCTGTAAGTACCTATTTGTGTTATGGTGTGTATTTAGATGTGTGTGTAATACATTGTTTATTTTACATCTGTCTGCTATATATTATATTGTACATGTCAAAGACACAGTGTTAACCATTTTATTCAAAAATTATTCTAACTGCATGAAATAACCAATCTCCTTAAAAAGAATTAATCAACCTAAAAAAGGACAAGCTTTCTTGAAAAGATTTCTGTTTTCATTTATTTATTTATTTTTAAATTACTTTGTCAGCTGTGGTAAAGTTCATTTGAACTTCAATGTAAAGACTTTAATTTTTAAATTAAATTACTAACTCAGATTAAATGATATAAAATTGTTTTTATACTTTGTTTTTGCCTGATACACACACAAACAGATATACATACACACAGACATACACACACACAGACATACACACACATTCACATGCACACACGCATACACATTCTCACTCATGCAAATACAAGCAATAATATTTCTGCCCAAATCCAATGGAAATTTTGATTTTTTGTTATTTTCAGACAAGTACAAGACACACATAAATTTTATTCTCTCTTTAAACTTTTTCATTTGATCAATGAATTGATTTGTATTTAACGAGAAGAAAACATTCAAAGTTAATTACACAGGTAGTTGTTGGCAATAATTAACTTTACCTGTCTTCACTTAATTAATTTTACATGTCTCCATGCAATACTAATTATAGCCAATGTCTAACTGTATAATTAATTTTACCTGTCTTCACTTAATTAATTTTACATGTCTCCATGCAATACTAATTATAGCCAATGTCTACCTGTATATTAACTTTACATGTCTTAACTGTATAATTAACTTTACATGTCCTGACTGAAGCAGAAAGCAGTTGCACAAAATATTAATTTGCAAGTAACAATGATTAGTAAGAAAACAAAAAAATCTTACTTTCAGAAAAATTTTATGTCTGCTTTTAGACATTTAATTACTTCATACTGAATACTTTTTTTTTGTGTCTAGTATTATGTAGTCAAAAAACACCAGTTATTTAAACACATGGACAACTACACACACATACAGATATACATACACACCCACAGAAACCCACACCTGCACACACAGATACATAAATACACACACCTGCACACACAGATA
>CM022668.1:2557988-2562988 GCA_012295275.1 Chrysomallon squamiferum | reverse complement strand
TAATCTGAAACAAGACTAAATCACTTTAATCATCTATTTAGTCCACTCTGTGTACGTTTTAATAAACAGCAAACAAAAACAAAGATGATTAAAACGTATCACACAAACCTACAGGTTCAAACCATCTTAGGTGGGACAAGATTAAAAAGACTTCCACAAATATTTAAAATCAATAAACTTGTATCGATGAGGCAGATAACAGAATTAAACTGAGCGGAACAGAACCGTGGTGAGCCCACGTTTAGCAGGTTAAATACGATGTTTTACTGCACACGTCGATTACTCGGTTTTACTCATGTGTGGTGAATGAAGTCCTGTTCACAAATTAACTTTGTGTTACAATCAGACAGACGCTTAATTGACGTAATCACATCAACAATTGATCTGCACTAAACGCAGAGTCAGTTCTTAATGTCGCCGATGCTGGATAATTGACCGTTTTTCCTCAGTCTGTTGGTTTTTATTCAATCTGTTACAATGGTTCTGACTCAGTGAATGAAGTAATTGAAGATGAAATTGTTTCTTTATGATGTAATAGTCTTCGGTAACAGGATGTCTGCTTGAACAGAAAGAGAGAGAGAGAGAAAAAAATGAAAATGAAATCTATTTGGATGTGATGTTATATTGATATTCCCTGGTTAGAACGGGTGAAAAATAATAATATACATTGATTTTAATATATATGTAATATCATCCAGAATTGATAAAACTGATAAAGAAATAATATAAATATGAAAAAGATTATTATAGCTGAGCACTGGCTAGAATGGGAAAAAATCATGATATAGGAAAAATAGCTATTTCCCTTTCAGTTCTCTGAATATTGGAATATATATTTATATACAAACACACACACACAAACAAACAAACACACACACACACACACACACACATACACATGCTACTATTTATGTAACCTGAGCTCTCATGATAACAGAACATTTATCAAATAGATGTGGCTGTACTTCCTTTTATTAAATTATAGTTTTTAAAGTTAATTTAAATTTTAAATTTACTGTCTTTATTTGTTCTCGTTTTTCACTGTTAAGTTTAAGTTTTATTTCAAATATGAAAGCTGATGCTCATGTAGATCATTTCATTGTTGTTTTTAAAGTTAATTTAAATAACAAATTTACTTCATTTATATAATAAAAATTCAAAAATAAAATAATTAAAAAATTAAATATAACAAAACATGCTTTTCAATTTATTAAAATATAATTTTTAAAGTTAATTTAAATACTGACTTTATCACCTTTGTAATATCATATATTTCACTTCTAATTATTTTAAATCATAATTTTGAATTTTAAATTTTGAGTTATTCCACTTCAGTGACATCACATATTTAATATATATTTTAAAATTATAATCTTCAAATTTAATTTAAATTTTAATTTTATCTCTTTCATATAAATCACATATTTAATATACATTTTTAAAAATAATTTTTATAGTTAATTTAAATATTATTTACACCACTTTAATATAATCATTTATTTCATATATGTTATAAAATTATAGCCTTCAAAGTTAATTTAAATATTATACAATATAATTACACAGTATATATATATATTTTTGATAATATTTTAAAAAATTAATTCAAATATTATTTATACCACTTTAATGTAATCACATATTTCATATATATTGCTAAATTACATTATTCAAATCAGAGCTACACCAACTTCATATAATCACTTTTTAAATTACAGTCTTTAAAGATAATTCAAATATTAACTTCAGTTACTTTAAATAATCACGTTTGACTGTTGAATATTTCAAAACATGGAAGACTGCAGTCTCAATTTGAGATCTAAATACACCAAAAAAAAAAAAAAAAAACCAAAACGATGGAGTATCAAACTTAACATTAAAAAAAAAAAATTATAAAAAAATAATAAAAAATAAAAAGATTTCTCGTCTGTTTGAACAATAATTATTTTATTATGCGCTACAAAGACTGTAGTTTCGGCTTCACAAATCAATATCGCTGTTGAGTTTACAACTTTGATAGAGAAGTTTAGATAACGGTTTAATGTGTGGGGATCGATACGCGATGCAGAGATCTCCACACACGTCTATGTATATTCATAAACTCGTCTGACCTTCCCCTGGCTGCTTCCAGCCCTTTCACGTTTTCCCGGATCGCTGAAATCTGCTGCGGAGTCTGTTTGAAGTGAAACAGTCCGCTGTTTGGTTAAGAATGATTTCGTTTCCATAATGTCTGTCATTTCTGTAATGAGTGCCAGCGTGGGGGTGGGGTGGGGGGACACTCAGCTGACGTCTGGCAGGTTGCAAGATCAATCCTTTCCAGAGAGGTAGAGACTAATGTGAAGTATTTGCAATGCAAGATCAAATCCTTCCAGCTTCTAGTGAGCTTCGGTGTAATAGTAAATGCTTAAAGACGTAATTAGATGGTACAGTCTTTGTATAATAGTGGTGTTTTATGCATTACAGAGGTATTATCAGTGGTATATTTCACATTCCAACCACTACTCTAAACTGAGTTTTGTTGTTTATGATCTGTATGTATTACAACCTTCATTATTTTCTTATTGTAAACCTTTCCCATAAATTCATTTGTCCCCCCCCCAAAAAAATACAATAAAATAAAATAAATTAATTAATTAAAAATTAAAAACAAAGGAATTAAAATTAAAAATAATATATATAAAAGAAGAATAATAATGACAACAATAACAACAACAATAATAATAATAAATAATAAAATAAAATTTAATAATCTGGTTATCTACTAACAATAACATTAGAGAATCAAATAAATACCACTATTTATATGAATCACATATACAAATAACCATTTATAGAATCAAATACATACAACTATTTATAGAATCAAATATACACAACTATTTAAAGAATTAAATATACACAATTCTTTAAAAATTAAATAGATATAACTATTTTATAAAGAATCAAAAAAGACAACTCTCGATGGAATCAAAAGCTAAAGTACAATATTGGCTGTGTAAACTGAGAATTATTTGGCCTGTGTTTGATTGATAAATTACACAAGTAAATTGTGTAATAACGACAGACGCTTCCGTCACTTAACTGCCGTTGTGATCAATGGAAACAAGTGTAACAACTTCCTACCTGTCTGAGAGGCTGAATACAAGTCTAAACACTGTAATAATAGCTTTTATTACACTGCATTACAAGTATAAACACTGTAATATCTTTTATTACACTGTATTACAAGTATAAACACTGTATTATCTTTTATTACATTGTATCACAAGTATAAACACTGTAATATCTTTTATTACACTGTATTACAAGTCTAAACACTGTAATAATAGCTTTTATTACACTGTATTACAAGTATAAACACTGTAATATCTTTTATTACACTGTATTCCAAGTATAAACACTGTAATATCTTTTATTACACTGTATTCCAAGTATAAACACTGTAATATCTTTTATTATCTTTTTATTACACTGTATTACAAGTCTAAACACTGTAATAATAGCTTTTATTACACTGTATTACAAGTATAAACACTGTAATATCTTTTATTACACTGTATTCCAAGTATAAACACTGTAATAATAGCGTTTATTACTCTGTATTACAAGTATAAACACTGATCTTTCGTTACACTGTATTACAAGTCTAAACACTGTAATAATATCTTTTATTACACTGTATTGCACTGCATTACAAGTCTAAACACTGTAATAACACTATTTTATTACACTGTATTACAAGTTTAAACAGTGTAATAACTATATTTTGTTATACAAATAAAACGCTATATTTCATTACACTGTATTACACTGTATTACAAGTATGAACACTATCGTTATACTGTATTACAAGTATGAACACTATATTTCATTACACTGTATTACAAGTATGAACACTATCGTTATACTGTATTACAAGTATGAACACTATCGTTATACTGTATTACAAGTATGAACACTATATTTCATTACACTGTATTACAAGTATGAACACTATCATTCATTACACTGTATTACAAGTATGAACACTATCTTTCATTACACTGCATTACAAGTATAAACACTATCTTTCATTACACTGTATTACAACTATAAACATTGTAAAAAATTATAACCTACAAAAAACAACTGATACTCTTCAATGATAAATGAAATGATTATTGTTGTAAATAATATCGTTATTGTTGTAAATAAAAAATATTATTTGGGTTAATAAAATGGTGGTAAATAAAACTGTTATTTTATAAAATTAATAAAATAGTTTTTCATTGTCACATGAAGACATGCAGTTATATATTTTAAATCTTTATTGTCGAGGTATTTCTTTTTTGAAAAAGATAATATTAATAATAACAGTAATAATAGTAGTAGTAATAGAAGTAGTATTAATAATAACAGTAATTGTAGTAGTAATAGTAGTAGTAGTAGCAGTAGTAGTAGTAGTAGTAGTAAATTTACTGAACAATCAAAATAATCAAAGAATAAAATATTTACATATTGTACATGAATCTAAAGAAAAAATTCAATGAATTATTATAATAAAATAGATTAAATCATAAATTAATAAATAAACAAACAAACAAACAAACAAACAAAAGAAATAAAGAAATAAACAAATAAATAAATATAAAATCATTTTTTTATTATTATATTTTTAAATTCTGTTATCTCTCTCTCTGCTGTTATTGTGTCTGGCAATTGTGTAATTTTTGGCTACAAGAAGAAAAAATTGTTCAGTAATGAAGACAAAAATCAATTGTTGACAGAAGTAATAACACAGACACAGAACAGATAAATATTTATTTATACACGTCTTTTATGAGTTCTCTGCATGTCTGCATTTATAGCTGTCTGTGTGTGTATTTATATGTGTCTGTGTGTGTGTATTTATGTGTCTGTGTGTGTATTTATATGTGTGTGTGTATTTATATGTGTCTGTGTGTGTATGTGTGTGTGTTTACATGTGTCTGTCTGTGTGTATTTATATGTCTGTCTGTGTG
>CM022668.1:2532988-2552988 GCA_012295275.1 Chrysomallon squamiferum | reverse complement strand
AGTTGTATAGTTTAGTTTTATATATACAGAAACCTACCGGATGTATATATATATATATATATATATATATATATTAATAGTTTTATAGTTATATAGTTGTATGGTTTTAGTTTTATATATAAACAGAAACCTACCGGATGTATATATATATATATATATATATATATAGTTTTATAGTTATATAGTTGTATGGTTTTAGTTTTATATATATACAGAAACCTACCGGATGTATATATATATATATATATAGTTGTATAGTTTTATAGTTATATAGTTGTATGGTTTTAGTTTTATATATAAAGAGAAACCTACCGGATGTATATATATATATGTATAGTTATATAGTTGTATGGTTTTAGTTTTATATATACAGAGAAACCTACCGGATGTATATATATATATATATATATATATAGTTGTATAGTTGTATAGTTGTATAGTTGTATGGTTTTAGTTTTATATATATAGTTATATAGTTGTATAGTTGTATGGTTTTAGTTTATATATATACATAAACCTACCGGATGTTTTTTTCGACAGCAGTGGAATGGACTGTAGAGGACTCTCACTAATTCTTTGGTTCCTTCCTTCACTCCAGCTGACAGGGTCGAAATGCTGGAAGCAGCCATATCCTTTAAGCTGTATCCTGATGTATCCTTCACAGGGTTTAGACTGGAACCTAGAGTATCCTTGTTAGGTTTTAGGCTGGACACTTGTTTATTCCTAACAGGCTTTGGGCTGCAACATGACATATCCTTGAGAAGCCGTAGACTGGATTCTTGAGTATCCTTTAAAGGCTGTTGACTGGAATTTGAAGTATCCTTGTTAGATCTTAGGTTAGACTGTGAAGTATCCTTGTCAGGTTTTAGGTTAGAATGTCCTGTGTCCTTTTTCCTAGAAGCTGTTATATTGTTCAGATTGTAATCTGACAAATCATTTAAATCTGATCCAGGATTATCCTTTAAGCTGCTATTTTCAAAATCCTTTAAGCTGCAACTTGCAGTATCCTTCAAGGTAGACCCAGCTCTGTCTTTTAGCCTGGAACAAAATGTAAAATTTACATTCTCGTCGTAACCTCCAACCTCATTATTACCGGATTCCGGAAAACCCTTCCGACTGGATTCCGCGTTGTTGTCCTTTAAGCTGGATCCAGTTGAATCCTTCGCACTGCAGCATTCACCGACCTCGGCGTAGATGTTGTCGATGGCCATTTTGTGGTTGTGTCTTTCAGAGCAGACTGAGAAGAAACTGTGGATACACACACAACATGAATTATGAGTGACAGAAGAACTGGGCTCTCTCTCTCTCTCTCTTCACAAATATCAACTAATATCCACGAGCAAACATTTCCAACTCACAAATTCATAACAGCTTCAGCTCTGCCATATAATTTTGTGGTTTGCGCTGGATTCAACAGGGGAGCAGTTTTTCCCTCCTGTTTCTGACATTTATATCAATATACAGTCAGTTCTGTTTGTGAAATACACACAACTCAAAAACCATCACGCAACAACAAGAAAAGTTTTTTATTTATTTTTTTACTTCTCCAATTAACTCTGTGATCAGATGATTAGACTGCCTCCTCCTGAATCAAACTGTACTGAGAAAACACTAAAACTGCATAGTTCAGAATAAATAAATAAAACTGTGGGTAGCGCTGTGTTTTGGAAATTATTCCTACTTGGAACAAATTTGTGGCATCCCGTAACGTTTTATCAGATATGGAGGAGGCTGGCGATTGCCAATCAATAAAAAAAAAAAAAAAAGAAAAAAGATTTGGCCATACTTCGATAAAGTCAACTGCTGCAGTAATACACCAAGAGCAGGCAAAATGCCAGCTGCAGCACACTGAGACTAATGAAAGGAGATGTAACATCACCCCAGCCCAGCAGCACATTATATTAATATTTATATCTCTGTGTATGTGTGTGTGTGTGTATATGTGTGTGCGTGTGTGGAGATACTGAGAGAAAGAAAGGAAGAATGAGAAAGTGAGATGGTTTTATAAATGCTTTACTTTTTTTGACTAATATTTTATATAATAAGATAGGATATATATCTATATATATATATAATAAAACAAGGTTATGAAGGTTTTTGTTTGTGTTTTTTATATATTTTTATATTTATTTATTTTTTTATTTTTTTGTTGTCTATTTGGGAGGATTTGGAGGCTTTTCTTTATTGTTTAATGATTTATTTGTTTGTTTGTTTGTTTGTTTATTTTTGTTTATTTATTTTATTATATATATATTATAAATCTTAAATAAATTTGCAGATTAAAAATGGGAAAAAAAAGAAGAAGAAAAAAAAAGAAACTACAGCATTTAAATCCTCCTATTTAATTTTTATCTTTCTATCCAGTATCAAGATTTGAACCCACAACCCTCAGCCAGGAATTGATTCCACACCAAAAATATTAGTGACTTGTTTACTTGTAACTGAAGATGATAAACACTACAAGAACCAATCAAATGTTACTTCTTACCCTGGCCACAGTAACTGACCTTATGTCCAGCAAGAAGTGGTCAGAGATGTAATTACAGAGCTAAGACTGGATGGTCAGTTATGGTCAGTTCAATAATCAATACAAAGTGTCCCAAGCAAAAGTGACCAGCACAAGTGAACTGTAATTTATGAAAAGTCATTGAATTTATCTCCTATTTTGAAACCTCAGAAAATGTCTTGAGTATATATTATTATGCTTAAGAAATTGATGGTATTAAAGATGGTAGATTTTTGATTCAAAAGATATTAGAATATATTTTTTTTATGGTTAAAACTTGAAGTATTAAAGATGATAGATTCAGGGTTAAATCAAAATAAGAGCAAAAAGAATGTATTTTTTTTTATGAAATTGTGATAAAAACTCAAAATGTTTGAACTGGTAGACTTTAGGATCAACTCCACATAAAAGCCTATTAATTCTTATTTCTGAAAATAGTGAAATACAAGTGGTTATAAAATTACGGTTAAACCTCAAAGGACTGAAGCTGATAGGTCTTAGGCTCAAATCCAGATAATGGCTCATTGATCTGAAACTTCAGCTGAAAAAAATCTATAACACATCTTTTTATGACACTCTGCTTGAAACCTGAACTGTTGAATCTGAGAGATTGTCGGATCAAATCCACACAGCAGCCAAAATTAGCTAGAATACATCTCTAATAACATTATGGTTAAACCTCAAAGTACTGAAGCAGAAAGAGTGTAGGATCTAATCCTGGTAATGGCATGTTGAAGTACAGTTTTGATTCTAGAGTCAAAAGTGTTAAATCTTGAATATTTTGTGGTTAAAGTTTTAAAACTGGTAGATTATAGGATCAATCCCAAACACTGACTACTTGTTGAAATTATAGCAGATTACAAATAAAAAATAATATAAAGTAAAATAAAATTTTAAAAAAATAATAATAATTTAAAAGAATTATAATGGTTATAAAATAATTGAAAAACAGAATAAAATAAAAATAAAATAAATTAAATAAATAAATAAATAAAATAATAATAAAAAATACAAACAAACAAACAAATAATTAATGAATGAATAAAAAACTAAACAAAATAAAATAAAATAAAATAAAATAAATAAATAACTAAAATAAATAAATAAATAAATTAAATAAATAAATAAATAAAATAAAATAAACAAATAAACAAATAAATAAAAATAAAAATAAAAACTATAAACAACATGATACTGTCAAATCACTTGAACTACAAGTAAATCTAACTAGGAACATATTTTAAACATTTCTGAGTAACAATTCTTCAACAGACTAATGAAATTAGTGTGATACTGAAGTAGAAACTGGTTTATCTAATAAATCTAATAAATCTAGTTACATCTAGTTTCAGTACAATGACATCATGTTACAGTTAAACCTGTAACAGATTTGCCAGATTTCTAAAATTTGATATAAATACAGAGAATTAACATTCTTTAATTTATTTAAAAAAAAAAAAAAAAAAAAAAAAAAAAGAATATTAATAAAATTAAAAGAAATAGAGTTTAATATTAATAATAATAACAATAATGATGATGGTGATGATGATGATAATAATAATAATTATAATAATAATAATAATAATAATAATAATAATAATAATGATGATGATGATGATGATAATAATAATAATAATTTTATTTTTTTATATATATAATTTTAAATTTATTCCAAACACATTATATTTCTAATTCCTTTTGTTGAAACTGTCTGAGACAGAATCACGTGATCTGTGCTTGTTAAAAAAATCTACAGCTGGAAACGTTTTAAACACAACATATTCTTAGTTATTACAGAGTTAAATAAAGAGATTAGACTTGGTTCTGGGCAATTCAGAGTTTAGGTCAAGCTAATTAGGTCCACAGTGGTAGACATTAATCCTGGAAATGTGAAATCTAAAGTATAAATATGAAATACATCTAGAGACAGAGAGACAGGGAAGAATCGAAATCTGAATAAATCGGAAAACAGAGAGCGAGAAAAATGTAAATATGAATAAATCTAGACAGTGAAAGAAAAACAGAAAAAAAAAATCTAAATAACAAATAAATCTAGAGGATGAGGGAAACAAAGAAACTAGAATCTAAATATGACTAAATCTAGAAAGTTAGAGAAAAACACAGAACACCAGAATTTAAGTATAAATGAATCTAGAGAGAGAGAGAAACTAAAACTGAAATAAAACTAAATCTAGAAAGAGAAAACAGAAATAAATGTGTAAGAATAAATCTAGAGTGTGAAAGAAAAATCTAGAGACTGAGAAAAAAAAAAAAAAACTAAAAAGAAAAATCTAGGTTAATCTAGAAAGAAAAAAATGAAGACAAAAATCTGAATAAGACTAAATCTAGAGAGTGAGAGAAAAATCTAAGACTATTTTCTAGAGAGAGTGAGAGAAACATCTAAATAAGACTAAATCTAGAGAGAGAAAAAATCTAAATAAAATTAAATCTAGAGAGTTAGAGAATAATCTTAATAAGAATAAATCTAAAGAGTGAGAGAAAAATCGAAATAAAACTAAATCTAGAGAATGAAAGAAATATCTAAATATAAATAAATCCAGAGAGAAATCTAAATAAGACTAAATCTACAGTGTTTGAGAAAAAATCTAAATAAAAGCAAATCTAGAGAGTGAGAGAAAAATCTAAATAAATTTAGAAAGAGAATAAGACAGAAAACAAAAGTCTGAATAAGACTAAATCTAGAGAGAGACAATAAAATCTAAATAAAAGTAAATCTAGAGAGAGTGGGAGAAAAACGACACTGGACATAGTGAGTTAGGTCAAACAGAACTAAGTGCATTAGACAGGGAAGACAAATAAAGTATTTTAATTACTGAAACTCGATACCCAGAGTCATGACAAAGCCACCATTTAAAATGATTAAAGTGACGTGATCGGCTTCGTCTCATTGTAGGAACGTCGCAACGCTGCAGACCACATCGTATTTGCATTGCAGAAATGTCGAGAAAGTCACACATCACAAAACCCTTTTCCCATCTGGGCTAAAACTTTCACAATAACCCAATCAGACCCAGCGCATCTGCTTGTGTGGTCAGTTGGTGCTACAGAAACATACACACTCGTTTGTCTTCAGATCTCTCTCTCTCTCTCTCTCTCTCTCTCTCTCTCTCTCTCTCTCTCTCTCTCTCTCTCTCTCTCTCTCTCTCTCTCTCTCTCTCTGATACTGTGGAATGATTTTGCTGCTAGTGATCATACTATAGAGTTAATTCTTAATAATCTTTCACGAAATTATACAGCAGATTTTTCATTAATATCTGAAATCTATCTTAGAAACTTTAAGAAGAAATTGTAACCAATATTATTAACCAATGAAGACACTTTACAGTAGAAATATTTCTGAAATATTTCTTCAAAGCTTTAAAAATAAATTTTTTATTCTACAGCAGATTTTTAATAACGTTTGAAATTTTAAAAGAAAACTGCAATGAGTATATTATACAGTATTTTTTTATAATGTCAGTTTCTTTCTTTGAAATTTGAAAATACTACCAATATTTAAATATTAAATTTTTTTGATTATGTTTTGAATTTTGAAAATCATTAAAAGTATGGTATATTTTTTCATAATGTCTGATATCTTCCTTTAGAACATAAGAAGAAATTGTGACTATTATATTATGTAGTATATTGTTCATATACATACATATACATACATACATACATACATACATACACGCACATACATATATACATACATACATACGTACGTACATAGACACACACACACATACATACATACATACATACATACGTACGTACGTACATACATACACACATACATACATACATTCATACATACATACATACGTACGTACACACATATACACACTTACCCAGATGCACACACACACCAACCAATAAAATATTTATTATGCTATTAAACCCAATCACTTCCTATAAATCTCTGAGTTACATCTACTTGGAGAAACAGACCTACAACACATCACAACACAACAAAACACAAAACAAAACACAAAACACAACACAAAATAAACAAAACAACACAACACAAAGCAAACAAAACAACACAACACAAACACAAAATTAACACAACACACAGCACAACACAACAACATCACACAAAACAAAATACAAACAACACAAAAACAACACAAAATAAACAACACAACACAACAAACAAACTGCTCTGCAGTGACACTAACACATAGAAGAAAACACAGATGTTTTGTTTCACTGCGACAATTAAGTCTATCACTGCTGGACAGAAAACAACGCTTCAAGTTAGTCAAACACGAGTGGTGTTTCTCTCCAGCAGAAACATCAATCAGGTGACTACTTGAAACCCAACAACAACAAAAACGTTCTTGTTCTTATCTCAGTCCCCGGAAACCCCATCTATCAGTCTGTCAGGTTAAACAGTAAATATCCACAGATTAATATGATTGCTTCTCCTAGAGCTGGGTATACAGGACTCAGTGATTGAGACAATATTGACATAACAATATTAACATGTCACACACACACAAATATCACAAACATTTAGTCAATGTGGACACATCCCAGACCTAAGCAATATGAACATATCCCAGATCTGGTCAGTATGAAGATATCTCATACCTAGTCAGTATGAAGATATCCTATACCTAGTCAGTATGAACATATTCCACACATAGGCAATATGAACATATCACAGACAAAGTCAGTTTGAACATAACATATCCCATAATTAGTATGAACATATTCCATACTTTGATGACATAAATATCAAATGTAGATTTTAAAAAATCTGGTAAAAACATCAAGATTGGTAGGTTCTAAATTTAAAAAATACAAATAATACAGCTCCTATACTTTATAAACAAGTGTTAAGTAAATCCTAATAAAAATGTGTTAAACAAAATTTTATACCAATTTGCTTCTGTACAAGAAACTAAATGTTGTCCATATACTAAACAAGAAACTGTAATAAAAATAATTCACACTAACTAGACCAAAATAGGTCCCTGTATGACACAGAAATAGTCCCTAAACAACATCAAAATAAATGCTGACATGACATGAAAATAAGCCGTAATATAATATCAAAATATGTCTCAACATGACATCAGTATATGTCCCTATGTAACATCAATATATGTCCCTATACAACATCAATATATAACCCTATATATGTCCCTATATAACATCAATATATGTCCCTATATGACATCAATATACGTCCTTATATAACATCAATATATGTCCCTATATAACATCAATATATGTCCCTAGGTAACATCAATATATGTCCTTATATAACATCAATATATAACCCTATATGACATGAATATATGTCCTTATATAACATCAGTATATGTCCCTATACAACATCAATATATGTCCTTATATAAGATCAGTATATGTCCCTATACAACATCAATATATGTCCCTATACAACATCAATATATGTCCCTATGTAACATCAATATATGACCTCCCATATGACATGTAAATCAGCAGCCAGCCAACTGAACAATAAATCACAGCTTTACACAGAATCAGTAAACTGCTGCTCTGTAATTATTCTGAAAAAGATTTTATTTTTAGAACCAGTAAAACACCTGTCCAGGTGTAAATTTCTCATCACAACAGATCGAAAATTCAAACGTATATGTTTTTTTAAAAAAAGGGAAAATTTCACTATTAATATTTTATTTACTAATACTACATGAAAGCTGAAATCAGTTTAATCATTAAAGGTAAAATCTTACCTGTCTGCGTCTGCACATCCAAAATAAGAATGAGATGAACGTCCTCCAGCACGATTTCAAACCAGAACACAAAAAACACGACATTTTGCAGAGTTGTGTAATCCTGAGGTACTCTTCAGCTTTGAGATTGATTCACAGTTAAAATGTTACTCCATTTGTAAGAAGAATCAGCATTGTCTTGTATCAACATTTTAAAAAATGTAAAAGTAAAAAAAAAAAATATTAAAAACAAAAAAAAGTAATTATTATAAAAATAACATGATACAATAAAATAATATTTATGAGTGTATTATTTTACATAAAAGCATGTAAATTTAAAAAAAAATTTTTTTAGTTATAAGTTAATATTTAAAAGAAGAAAAGAAATATGAAATGTAAAACTTGAATAAAACAAATCAAAAAAAAAAAAAAAAAAAGAGAAAGAAAAAAAAAAAAAAAAAAGAAAAAAGAAAAACAATAATAATAAAAGGAAAGAAATCAATAAGAAATAATATTCATTTAAAAAAAAAAAAAAAAAAAAAAAAAAAAAATAAAAATCTATATCATTCCTGGAATATTATTCAAACAATCCTGCAAAGCAACATTTCATCAAAATTAAAAAAAAAAAAAAAAACAAACATAAAAAAAAAATCTTTTATCACAATTCCTGACTTCTCATGCTGAAGAGTTCTATGAAAATGGCTTCATCAGACTCTCCTGTCTATGAAATGGAGAAATGTGAAATTCAAGATGAGCTAATTTTCGACTTCTTCGTGGTAATTGTTTCCGATTCACAGCCAGTTCCAGTCTGTTTCGCTGTGACAAGTCGCACAAACACAGACGAGACTTATAAACAGACGAGAAAATACAGACACAGTTGTTAACAGCCTGAGATAATCGGTTATAATCTGTGTTAATTCACTGATATTGATTTAATGACATTTTGAAGTGAGAAAGAAAACAAGGATTTAAGTGTTTAATAATAATCTAATTGTAAAATAGTAATAAAGGAAAAATATATTTTTTTATTATATTTTTTTTTATTTATTTGGTTGTTTATTTATTTATTTATTTATTATTTCAATTATTATTATTATTATTATTATTATTGTTGTTGTTTTTGTTGTTGTTGTTGTTGTTGTTGTTGTCATTATTGTTAATTAATTAATTTATTATTTCCAGTGATGATTATGGTTTTTGTTTGTAAAAATATGTAAATATATTTTAAAATTTATTAGTTTTTACTCAAAAAATTCTACTTAATAAAAAATATAACTTTAAGCCTGGTAATACTTGATCTGTGAAAAATAAAAAATAAATAATATAAAAATAAATAAATACATAAATAATAAATAAATAAATAAATAAATAAATAAATAAATATGTATAGAAATAAAATAAAATAAAATAAAATAAAATAAATTTTTACAGAGAGTGGAATATTTGAGGTATAAAGATTTATTTTCACAAATTCACAATATCTTCCATTAGTAAATTATTAACTAAATTTAGTAAAATAATACATCAGCTAATACTTAATTTACTTTTTCCAGATTTTAGAACATTAAGGTAACTTTCTTGATTTCATTTAAATAATTATGATTCTCAGTTGCACAGAAAATCTCACATAAATGCTACACTTGTTAAACAACAGTTGAAAAAAAAATCAATTTGCCTCTTTTTGGTTTTTTCTTTCTTAACAAAAGTCTCAAGATTTTTATTATTATTCCTTTTAAAAATTTTTTTCTTTCTTTCTTTTTTTTTTTTTTTTGTGAAAGGTAAAAAATTCTCTGAGTACAATAATGATTTTTATAATACAGTATTGATTAACCTGTGTATTTAACCCCTCTTTTATAGGCAGTCTGAACAGCTAATTTTAATAATGATTCTAATTAAAAGCAGTTTGCTTTCCAAGGTTTTACAAATAATTAAAATAATAATGATGATATAACAAAGAATTAATTTTGGCTTTTGAAAAGTATTCAAGCTTTTTTGTGGTAATGAAAGAAATGGACTGAAAAAAAAAAAAAAATCATTACAGGTGAGAAAAATCATAAGAAAGAAAAATTAATGTGCAGAAAATTTAACTGTGACAACACCTAGATGACTCAAAGTGTGTCAGTCTTCTTTACACAAAAAATATATATATATATATATATATATATATATATATATATAGAGAGAGAGAGAGAGAGAGAGAGAGAGAGAGAGAGAGAGAGAGAGAGAGAGAGAGAGCTGAGAACAAATTTGTAAAAGATTACAGACTGAATTTGTAACAAAAAATAACAACAACAAAAACAAAATTAAAGAATTTTATACAGACTGAGTTCTAATTAAAAATAGTTTATAATAAAACAACAACAACAACAACAATAAATAATTAAAATAATAGTAGTAATTTAAATACAACAAAATAATAATAATAATAATAATAATAATAAAGTAGTAGTAGTAATAAATACAACAAAATACAATAATAATAATAATAAAAAGTAGTAGTAGTAGTAATAAATACATTAATAATAACAACAGCAATAATAATAATAATAAAGTAGTAGTAATAAATACATCAATAATAACAACAGCAGTAATAATAATAATTTATTCTTTTCATTATTATTATTACATTTATAGTAACACATCTGTTTTACTCTATAAAAAACATATAAAAAACATTCTGAATTTTTATTTCTTTCTTTATTTTTATATTTTTAAAAAATTAATTTTTACAAGACATATATAATGATGCTGAATTTTTGTATTTTCTTATTTTATTTATTTCTTTTTTTAACCATCACTACTCCTTTTATTTGCAGTTTTATTTATTTACTTATATAATTTGCAGAAAGTGTTAATTTATATGTTATGACTGTGTAATTTAAATATGGCATCTCATTATAAAAAATAAATATTTATTAGTGAGAGTGGAAACCTCTTTTCAAGTTTACACAAATATCTCGTAATTATTTGCTCACTGAGTTGAAACTAAAGTTTAATTTTTTTTATTATTTAAACTTTCTGTTCAACTCAGGCTTCAGACTTTCTTTGCTTGTTCTTCATCTTTTTATTTATTTATTTATTTTTTTATCTACTATTTATTTATTTATTTATTTTATTATTATCATTATTATTATTATTATTATTTGTTGTTGTTGTTGTTATTATTATTATTGTTAGTTATTATTATTACTATTATTATTATTATTTATTATTATTATTATTATTTGTTGTTGTTATTATTATTATTTATTATTATTGTTAATTATCATTATTACTATTATTATTAGTTATTATTTTTTATATTTTCATATTATTATTATCATTATTATTATTAATTATTAATTATTATTATAATCATTATTATTATTGTTATTATTATTATTATTACTGTCACAGGATAAAATAATTATTTCCCATAATATATTATTAGTTTGTAATGTAGAGAGTTCACTACACGGGAAGTAATTTACTAATAACATGATTGAATGCTGAAGTTATTTCCCCTGACCAATGTTCACAGCTATTATTAGTTTTGAAATGAATTTTTTTTCATATATATTTATTTATGGGTTTCCGCCGTTAATACAAAATGGGAGAAAACTCTGCCTATAGATATTGAAACGTTTTTGGAAAAGGTTGTTTCCCTTAGTAATTTTAATATAGTTGTTATTACTACTGAAAATCCAGAAAGTGATATTAATGAAGGGATTAAGTGAAATGCATAGATCGTTTTTCTTTCGTTCATTCTCTATTTCTTTTGTTATTTCTTTCTTTCCTGTTTCTAGCGAAAATATTGTGGATGCGTGAGGTAAGTTCTGATTTAAAAAAAAAAAATAAAAAAAAAATAAAATAAATAAATAAATAAATTTAAAAAAAAATAAAATAAAATAAATAAATAAATAAATAAATAAATAAATAAAAAATAAATAAATAATTAAAAAAATAAATAAAAAAATAAAAATACATGAAAATAAATAATTAAATAATTTTTAATTATTAAAAAAAAAAATTTAAACTACAAACAATTTTAATTAATTAGTTGATTCAGTAAGATAGATATTAGAAATATAATTTTTTTTTTTTTTTTTTTTTTTTTTTTCACCCGTAACTGAGAAATTACCATAATATATTTTTGGAAAATAAAATCGAAATAATTTACAATACAATTTGAAGAAAATAGTATTAAACGTTTATTTTAAATTAAAATAATAACAAAAATCACTTTACAAGTCAAATTCTCTTGTCTCCCTTTGTTTAATATTTATAAGAGAGGTCTATTTTAATTTAAAATATTTTTATCTTGTGAAACAACTGTCTAGACACTATATATCAAAGTGTTTAATGAACTAAGCATCGGAAAAGTGTTAATTAAAGAGCTAGTGGTAGTGGTAGTAATAGACGCAGCAGTCCTAGTAATAATCACAGTGGTCGTCGTGGTGTTGGTGGTAGCAGCGGTGATGATGATGGTGTAACGGTGACGTTGTAGTTAGTAGAGTTTATGGAAATACTTCCATACGGAAAGGTTTAAAAAAATATTGAGATTGTTTTGTGTAGTTTGCTTTAATTCTTGAGCTGCTAATTTAGACTTATTCAGATCATTTCGTTAATAAAACTTGAAACAATCCGATCCATTTGCAATCTCACAAAAATCTTGTAGATTTAAATCGCTGTCATTTTTCTTCCCATTTTCATTCCATTTTTCTTCTTCGTTCTTCTTCTTCTTTCTCTTCTGTCATCTTCTTCTTTCTTCTTACTTATTCTGCCTTTTTTCTTCTACTTTTTCTTTTTCTTTTTTTCTTCTTTTTCCTTTTTTTTTTTTTTTTTTTTATCTTATCTCTTCAAGTGCACAGATCTCGTCTGCATAATATTATTAGTTCTTTATGTTTCTCGGTCAAATCGCGAAGTCTCCGGAGATCGAGACTGCGCGCCACATATTTATTAGCCATTTGCATTTTGTCGTTTTCTCAAGACTATGGCAGCCATAATGAATCTTTCTCTTAGAAATTCTGCACGTGACTCTGTCTCCATGGGGACAGGAGTCTGTCACAGGTGGTACGTCAAGCAACCTGTTAGCTGAAATTATTCTTGAAACGTCGTTCGTTTTCTCCTCACACCGTAGACTGTTGTCGAATATACCGTTCCAACTTGGGTGTTCTTTTATTTGAATATCAAACGTACTGCATGTCAGATTATAAACAGTCTGCTGTTTAAATTAATAAAATTATAACGCTCTTCTTTCTCCCGTTCCTAAATTAGTATTGAATTAGAGATTTTAAAATTTTTTTTTTTGTATGTGGGTGGATAATAATGATACAAACTCAGATATCAAATTTGTACAAATAAATTTTATTTTAACTAGTTGAAACCAGAGTTTGTGAAATAAAAAATAATTTAATTTTTATCCAGCCATTTTTAACAAAACCAAAGTCCTTGTTAGTTCTTTCTTTCTTCTTCTTGTCTGTTCTTCTTTTTCTTATTTGTTATTATTATTATTATTATTATTTTCATTATTATTACTTTTATAATCATAATTATTATTATACGTTTTACTGTAATAATAATCATTATTATACGTATTACTGTTATTATAATCATTGTTCCTACTACTACTACTACTACTACTATTACTATTACTATTATTATTATTATTATTATTATTCTTGCTGCTGATAATAATTATAGTTTCTGCTGCTAAGCAAAATATCACAGAAAGTGTTTTATTCAAAATAATGTTATTTCTGTCTCTTTCATCCTTTTGTTTTGTGTTTGCGTCCGTATGAATTATTTGTACGTGAGTGTGTCTGTCTCTACAGACGTTTTCAACAAAGATAAGACACGCATGAATAATTATTATATTATAATTCTGTCCATTCGTCCTTAACGACCACAATAACATGATATCAGCTTTCACAGTTCACATCAATGCAGCTACAGAGAAAAGAGAGAGAGAGAGATTCTATTGAGAACACGTTTTTGTCTTCGTCTGCTCTTTATTCCTAGGAACGCTACTGTGTTCGCTGTATTGATGACGTAGGCAGAGCTTCCTGGCCAAGCGCGCGCGCTCCCGCCCGCCCGCCAGCCCTCCCGCCACACTGTGTCGAACGATCGGATTTTTCTGTAGTTACACTTCTCGAACAGAATTTAGCATTATGAAGACGTACACAGAACTGATCGCGCGCTGTTTGTTGCACGCGCATTGCGCGAGCTAACACCAGCGGAAAGGAAGTGAATTGTACTGTTTCATATACATCGTCATTTTTGGAGAAAAAAAAAAAAAAAAAAAAAAAAAAAAAAAAAAGGAGAAATAATAATAATAATAATAATTAGAACTATAATGTTTGTGAATGTGTGTTTTGTGTTATAGATTTTTTGGATGAAGAAATATACTTGTTTTTTTTGTTTTGTTTGTGGGACAGATTTTTAAGGTAAGTGATTTTTAAATCAGATTTTTACGCTTGTTATTTATTAAGCGAAAGTTTTGATGTTGTTGTAAAATGTCACTGCGATAAAATGAAATTAATGCCATATTTGATGATATCTTGTTATTATTTAGAAATATATAATAATAATAATAATAATAATAATAATAATAATAAAACAAATTGTTGTAACGCACAAGTTTATAGCACTTTGATCTCCACCGATTTTCACTTCATTGATATTTATTTATTTATTAATGTACTGATTTATTTATTTATGTATTTATATATTTATTTATTATTTATTTATTTGTTTATTTATTATTATTATTTATTTGTTTGTTTATTTATTTGTTTATTACTGTTATTATTTATTTGTTTATTAATTTACTGATTTATTTACGTTTGTTTATTATTGTTATATTTATTTATTTATTTGTTATTATTTATTTGTTTGTTTATTATTTTTATTATTTATTTACTTGTTATTGTTATTTATTATCTATTGCTTCTACTTCTTTTGTTGTTGACGTTTTAATAAAAGTAATTGTTAAAGTAGTACTAAGATTAGTAGTAGTAACAGTGGCAGCAGTTCTAATAATAATACTAATAGTAGTAGTAGTAGTAGTAGTAGTACTAGTAGTAGTTGTTGTTATGGTAGTAACAAAATTTTAGCTCCAGTAATATTAATAATACTTGTAATATTTGTAGTAATGTTAGTAACGATAGTAATAGTAATGGAAATGCTAGTATTAATAATTGTGGTAGTAGTAATGCTAATAGTTGAAGTGTTAGTAGTAGTAGTAGTAGTGGTTGTAGTAGTAGTAGTAATTGAGTCATAGTAGTAGTTTTCGTAGTAACATGATTGTAGTAGAGGTGGTTGTAGTAGTAGTTGTAGTGGTAGTAGTAATAGTAGTGGTGATAGTTATGGCGATAGTGATAGTAGTAGTAGTAGTAGTTGCTGTTACAGTAGTTGTAAAACTGGTTTGTTAATTTCTGTTGACAATTAACATTTCAAACTCGTAGATTAGCAAACAGATACACGAAATATTCTGTGGGAAATATGTTATAAAGTCTTGTGTATCTTCAGTTTTTCAAATACGTATTTTTTTGTTTGCTTTAATATCTTTAACTGTTTCCAGTTCCATTTCATGTTTGTTTATTATTTATTTGTGATTCGTAAATAAAATTTATAACTGACGCAGGTTATGGACAACGAAAATGTTTCACATTTATCGAAAATTAAAAATTGTTATTTTGTTTCAAGTAATTGTAACAGTAACACTTTCTTACATTTATTTATTGTTTTTGAATCTTATTATTGTTGCTCTTATTTAAACACAATTTATGTGTTTGATTACATACGTATGTATATTTATGTAGGTATGTATATGTATTTGTGTGTGTGTGTGTGTGTGTGTGTGTGTGTGTGTGTAGGAATACTGGATACATAATTTTTCTAAAATTAAATTATTCTGTAATATAAATTGGTAATTGAGAATAAAAAATTTGGCTTTCTGCCTAATTATATAGCATAATTATTACAAAACACTAGTTCAGATACTTAAATAATATACGGCAACGAACTGTTCAGCACCAGCAACAACATTTAGGCATCAGATTGTTATAAACTTCTCCCATTATTATGCGTTTGCAGCAAATTATGTAATAAATATATCGTATGGAGAAAAAAATGACGGTCTCACAAAAAACGAACGAATATTGCTTTACTTAATTTAAGGCATAACTTCGTTTCTTTAATTTCATCTATGGGCTAAATTTAATCATAAATATGCACCCACACATTTACACTCTCTTACACAAACATGCAAAAGAAATCCTGAAACACAAACATATACACACATAAACGCACGCACGTACATGCTCTCACAAACAGATATATTTAGATACATACATATGGACTCTCTCTCTCTCTCTCTCTCTCTCTCTCTCTCTCTCTCTCTCTCTCTCTCTCTCTCTCTCTCTCTCTCTCTCTCTCTCTCTCACACACACACACACACACACACACACACACACACACACACACACACACACACATGGATACAATCAGAATCCACGAAATGAGTTCTAATCTCGAAGGTAGATTAATATTTATTTTATACACACATTAACTGAACAACAAAAACAAGCAGTACACAAAGAGATTAGTTCGCGTGAATTAACTGGTATTAATATGACAACAGTGTGACGTGTTGTTTCCAATATCCACAGTAACTGATACCAAATTGAGTCAGATGTATTAAATAAATAATACAACCAATGAAAATACATCAGTTTTAACTTAACACTCCAGCGAGTATGGACAAACGCAGAGCCGGAATACAAAAACAAAAAAGAAGAAACAATAAAAAAGGTAATAGAAATCCAATGTTTGTAAACAGAGCTTATTCAGATGCGAGTTAAAAGGAAAATAAACCCCTGCCGGATTCGAGCGTACTGCATCAGTAAACGTAAAGTGTATGGGTCACTGTACACGGCTTGTGTCAATAAATGCAGACACTTTCTGTTAAAGACCTCGTTCTGAACGTCCCCGGGGGGACAGGACCCGCTGTAAGGCAACAGACAATAACAGTTTTATGGAACATATTATTCTAGTGATTTACAAATGGCTCTACTGGGTGACAGAAGATTTATTTTATGTCTGCATTAGGAGAAGAAACTGATACGAAGTGAACCTCTGGAGAATATTCCATCTTGCACGAACAGAACGCTGAACTTCGTCTACACGTACAGTTTGACGTATAGAACGCTGAACTTCGTCTACACGTACAGTTTGACGTACAGAACGCTGGACTGTGTCTACACGTAGAGTTTGGCGTACAGAACGCTGAACTTCATCTACACGTACAGTTTGACGTACAGAACGCTGAACTGTGTCTACACGTAGAGTTTGACGTATAGAACACTGAGCTTCGTCTACACGTAGAGTTTGACGTACAGAACGCTGGACTGTGTCTACACGTACAGTTTGACGTACAGAACACAGAACTTCGTCTACACGTAGAGTTTGAGGTACAGAACACTGAACTTCGTCTACACGTAGAGTTTGACGTACAGAACACTGAACTGTGTCTACACGTTGAGTTTGACGTACAGAACGCTGAACTGTGTCTACACGTTGAGTTTGACGTAGAAACACAGGAAACCAGTTCACAAGAAAAGTGTTGTATTTACTATTAAGTATTATGACATTTTTTCCATTGAAGGTTTATTCATGCACGCCTGGTATGGGCAAATTCTAAATTCTCCAGAATGATTTTAATCATGATTATAACCTAATTTATTAGTTGCTTTGTGTTTTCATCACAAGAACATATTATATATGTCACAGAGGTTTGAAGACTGAAAACATATTAAATAACTTTCACTCTGATTTGAAAATAACGACATACTTTACAAGTTTTTCTGTTGTATGAAAATAAAGATATACTCATTAGGTTTTACTGTTGTATGAAAATAAAGATATAAATGTTATATTTGTACCACTACATGGTGTCATTGAATGAGGACATATGATGCAAATTTTTCTGTAATTTCAAGACAAGAAATATAGGCCCAGTTTCACTGTACTAATTTCTAAATTGCCATTACGAAAACTTTTCGAATTCCAGACACTGAGTTGTGTGAGGTTTGTCATTAATAAAACTGTTTGGTCTCCCTGGGCTGAACGACACTAGATGAGAGGAGGTTTGAGGAAAACGATTTTTATTTGTCTGCGACTTGAAGTCGTCTGCCCAGCACGTGATTAGTGCCGGAAATAACCGAGTTTGTCCGATGTGTTTTCTTTGTCATTGTTTCAGCCGGTGGCCGATGTTGATGTAGATGTAGATGTAGATAGTGTGCTGCGTTGTCAACATCGTGAAATGTCAAGTATAGAAACACACAGACAGACACACAGCACTGCATTTTACCACTGTAGTTTAGTGCATTTCACCAGTGCATTTTACCACTATATTTAACCACTGTATTTTACCACTATTTTACCACATTTAACATTAATTATTTAACATTTATTATAATGATAAATGATATATTTCAAAGATACGATGATAATTCACCATGACGTAATCATAATATCTTATAACGGATATATAGATATATCTCAACTGATACTGATATTTTATCTGCTGTTAAACTAAACATAATTATGATGAAGATATTTCACCAAGATCAGATATATAATATATAATCATGAAATTCAGAGATTTATTATTATTATTTTTTTACTTACAATATATATATATAATTTATATACTTTTTTATTTATTTATTTACTTACTTATTTACCTATTTATTTATTTATTTATTTATTTATGTATTAATAACATGATATTTTTGAAGAGCAGATATTTTACTGACATAATTATGATATGGAATTTTTATTATGTAGGGATTTGCACAGTTATAAACGCTGATATTTCGTTATGACATTTCGGCGGTACAAACTGACATTTGACTCCGAAATAACTGGAAACAATCCATCAATCAACACAGGAACATTTTGTTATTATCGTTACGTGCATTTTTAAAATTACATATATATGTTATTTTGAAGAACGTAACCCTGTTAATAGATGAAGTTATAATAATAATAATAATAATAATAATAATAATAATAATAATAATTATTATTATTATTATTATTATTCTTATTCTTGTTGTTGTTGTTATTTATGATTATTTATTTATTTATTATTGTTGCTGTACCTGTTGTTGTAGTTAGTGTTTGTTGCATTTGCTGTTATTTTTGTTTTTATCGAAATAATCATTATGCGTTTTAGTTCATGTAAAACAAAGAACAGTGCATTACCGTAGTTAATAATGTATAAGCAACACTTTCGTGTGTTCCTAAATTCAATAGAAAATGTTGACACGTGTCTTACAAACATGATTAAAGTTTATTTTGTCAGGTTTGTGCAGCTCAAATTCAATATAGTAGAATAAAAATAGAAACTGCCTACACCATCGTTCTATCAGTCAAAGTACATTCCTTTTGTTTAACCTTAATATACCCAAGAATATCTGTAAATCAATATTTTTAGTTCTATTAAATACTCAATATAGCGTATTCCCTGTATATTTCATTAAATTAATTTTGTATATGTTTTTGAGGCAATAGTTGGAGTGCGGTTTATACCCGAGTGAATACGGTACGTAAAAAAAAATGTTGCTTCGATTTCCGGCAATCAGTAAAATGGAATATAAACGAAGAAAACAAAACAAAAAAAAAAAAAAAAAAATAAAAAAATAAAAATAGATTATATAAAAATATAATGCTCATACAATATACATCATATGAAGCAATGGATGTCATTTACGATAAACTGCATCATTCTTTAATCG
>CM022668.1:2520488-2527988 GCA_012295275.1 Chrysomallon squamiferum | reverse complement strand
CGAAGAGGTGATTAGAGTGGAGCTCTTGTTCAGATTGTGAAATTTTTTTAGAAATATTCGAGTACTGAGTTTTAATCAGACGTAATAAGGAGCGTGTAAAGTCAGTTAAGTCTTTTTTTTCCTTGTAACAGTTGTAAATATTTCACATATTCTCTATCAGACTGGCGTGTACAGTGGTGTAAGTATAAGGAGAGAGAGAGAGAGAGAGAGAGAGAGAGAGAGAGAGAGAGAGAGAGAGAGAGAGAGAGAGAGAGAGAGAGAGAGAGAGAGAGAGAGAGAGAGAGAGAGAGAGAGAGAGAGAGAGAGAGAGAGAGAGAGAGAGAGAGAGCTAAAGTATTTTGAAGTCTAAAGTTACTGAAATCATAAGAATCAGAGAATACACCTTTCAACTTCATTACAACTGCATACAAAACATTTGTGTTTGAGTAAATATCATCATGATAAATAGTTACGTTTTTAAATATCCTTAGAACTTTTTTTTTTACAAACCATTTGGTTTTGAATAAAGATCATCACTGCAAATTGTTACACTATTAAACTACAGTGGATTTGTTTACAAAACATTTGTGTTTCATTTTCTTCGCTAGCTTAATTAGTTTATCTAATTTCTTCCATAAATACTTCACAAATCTTCACTGAATAGACTTGCACGCTCGAGCGAAACGAACCTCATTATCGAATAATTACACGCGGATTACTTCCCTTGTTTGAGCGAGGATGGCTGCGTTATTTAATACAGATTTTTATGTGCTGTGTTTTCGCGGACACCGCTACAGAGGGTTTGTAATTATCTCCTGTAAGAGTTTTACGTGCGTCCAGTAACAAGACTGGTCAGGTGGACGGGATTTCGAGGTCCGCAGAAATAACAACGTCAATCCTATTAGCGGGAAAGCGCGGACCGCAACGAACTAACAAAGTGGCATTGATTGGACGAACCCGATCCCGAAATCTCGATTACTCGAAAAGGTTGAACAAAGTTTCACAGACAAAGACGTTTGTAACTTCGTTATTTTTTACTTCCACTTGTTTTAACTCAAACTGTAGTTTATTTACTGTACTTATCATTGTAATTTGTGGTTATAGAATGTTATGTATGTTTGTACATAAGAAAACCAATATCGTATTATGATTTGACATATATATATATACACAAACACACACATACATACTTACGCACATACATACACGCACATAAGAACATTCATGCATAAACGAACATACATACATTAAAAAACACATACATACATTCATACATACATACACATTAAGACAAAACACACATACATGCATACATACATATATACACATAAAAATATCACTAAACTTTTGTCAGTTATATTAATACTTTACGTGTAGATTAACGCATCTTTTACGTCTAAATAGTACAATAAATGTAAGGCGTGCGTAAATTCATCGACAGTTACGACTGGTAATTACGTGCAAGAGAAATATTTGTGTGGAGGTAGTTCGGTCAGTGTGAAATTGTCTGCTTGTGTGTGTGGAATTTAGTGGAATTTATGATGTATTGAAAAAAAATAAAAAAATAATTTGCATGGTCCAGCTAAAACAGAACATTTTATACCCTTTTTTTTGTGCTGTTTCTTTTTTCTTTAAATATTTAAAAACACACACACACACACACACACACACACACACACACACACACACAAAGGATTAAAAATGTGAGTTATTTTTATACAAATTAACGTTTTCTTTGAAGAATCAGAAGATAAATTTATTATACAAAACTTCTAAATATGTAAATCCTCACCAAACACTAATAAAAATAAAAAAATCAAAAAAATATTTTAAAATTAAAATTTAAAAAATTAATTAAAAAAAAATATAGGAAAAGAAAAATCAATATAGAACAAACAGGGAAGGAGAAGGTTTGTTCATTTAAAAGGTTTCATATCGATTTTATTGGAAAATTCTAAAATTAAACTCGGCGGAGAACTGGTTTTGTAAAAAAAAAAAAATGTCTGATAAGATGAACGAAAAACGGAATTTCTGGCAAAATGTACAAATTAAAAAAAAAAAAAAAAAAAAAAAAAATAATAATCATAATAATAAAACCCGGAAGAAAAATTCACGTATTTATAGAAAACTAAATAAGTTATTTATGACTTGCAATCAGAAACAATCTGAATCTAATTTTTTTTTTTTTTTTCGTCAGTATAGCTATCGACAAAATTTTCTAACTAATGTTTTATTATGTAAAAGCTGAAATAGCTATTGTTTTACTAAACAGGAGTGGTTACGATAACTTCCGAAAACACTTCGGAACGATACGATTATTTCCGGAAATCTTTAACGGCGGCTACAATTAGTTCCGGAATCTGAGAGTAGATTTTTATAAACGAAGGTCACTGAGATATTAATCATTTTGTGATGATCATTAGGATGTGACAGAAGTAAACAAATTAATTTCTATTTTCTTCACATGTTTGTGTGTTTGAAAAAAATGTGATCTTTCAGCGAGGAAACATTAGACAAATGAAAAGCGGAACCAAAAAAATGCATTGAATATAATACAGGAAGTAATTAACATTAACGACAATCACTAAACTGTTTATAAGAATCCAGGTAATTTCAGACGAGTGCAAAATGAGATTAATTATTTGTAGCAAAAAAAAGAAGAAAAAAAAGGGGAAGTTGAAAAAAAAAAAAAAGGAAAAAAAAAAAATTCAACGTGGTTACGATTATTTCCGAAAACATTTCGGAGTGATACGAAAATGTCCGAAAATACCTTCGGAATGACGCGATTACTTCCGGAAATCATTCGCGGTGGCTACGATAACTCTCTGAAAATACTTCATCCTGGCTGCAGTTTGTTCCGGAAACGATTACATCCGAAAATACTTTTGCTGCAAACGAAGATAGTGGTTATAGGAAAGGTTGTTGTTGCTGCCGAAGTTATGACAGAGCAGTGTGACTGACGTAGCAGCAGCATCTTTTGAATTCATTATTTATCTTGATTTATCTCGTGTTGCAACACAATTTCGCATCTCCACAAGATGTGTAATCCATTTGCTGCAGACACGACGCTGTTTTGGCTCAGTCTGTGTAAACACGCAGATACAAATCAGTGAGCTGGGAGGCGAAATCGACTTCACCGAAATACACAGTCAGGTGATTATACAAGTCAGAGGTGCGTTATGGAAAGTAGTCTCTCTGTGTTTAACAAAACAATAAAAAAAACACATCACTCGCAGGGCCGAGTTGAGAATCTCCAGGGACTAAATTAACTACAACCATTTCCTCATCTCCGGTGTCTGATCTTATCTCACAGACAAATCTTGCTGAAAGTGAAGTCCTGGAATTACTGAACTCGGCTTCCTTCAAGATGTTAACAGATCCAAACAATTGTGTGTTTTTTTAATTTAATCATCGGCAGCTTTTTTTTTCATTTTTTTTTTTTTTTACTGTTTTTTATGTTTGCTCTCTGACATCGTCGTTGACTGTTTTCTAATCTGGTTGTTGAGATTTCAGCTTTCTGCGTTCATACAGATAGTAAAACAGAGATGTGTTCATACTGGAAGAAATTAGAACAAAAACTACAATAATAAACAAAGAAAGAAACAAATAATAATAATAATAATAATAATAATAATAATAATAATTAATATAAACACATACATTCAGATATACATAATTACGTACGTACACACACACACACACACACACACACACACACACACACACACACACACACTTACGCATCTGTTTTAACATGTACGAACACATGCCGCTGTTTTGAAGAGAGAACTGTTTGAAGAATTGATTCCAGACTTTCTCAGAATTCAGTTACAAGTTGAAACATGTCAATTCGTTTGATCTTTTAATAAGGGTTTTGTGAAGAGTTCTGTGATTGAAGAAAAGAAAGAAGTTTTCTCAAAGCTTTCAGTTCATTGGTTAGAATGCGGTGCTGAAGTGCCAGAGATCGAAAGATCTGTCCTTCTTAGAGCTACATTTTTGTTATTTCCCGTTAAAACCATTGCTCACATGACTTCATCAAAGGTTTTGGGATGAAATAATAATTAGGAAGTTAATTTTACTCAGGTAACAGGTTGCCTGTCGTTAAACACTCGCTATTTCGTTATTTCCCGTTCCACCTAGAGTGACACAGCTGCATTTTCGAAGGTCGCTGTCTGTGCTGTCTATGGGAAGGCTGATATTAGTAATCAATTCCTGCTAATCGAAAATAATGGATGATGAAGATTAAAAAAAATAAAAACAAAACTTATCTGCGTTTGTCATTACAGTATAATTTGATGCTGAAAATTTGCTTTCATTCATTCATTAAATGTAAAACCCAGAGGTGCCATTATATTGAAATATGTATATATATATTTATTTTAGAGAAACAAAATGTATCTTGTTTCTAACGTATTTCAGTTATGACAGCTGATTGGCATATATACTTAAAGAATATAAAAACATTATTTTTTTTTTAAATATTTATTTATTTGTGGGTGTTTTCGTCTTGTTTATGTTAAATAATAAAAAGAGAAAAACAAACAAAAATTCCAAGTACTCGTTTCTTTGTTTTCAAAGCAGTTTAATACGTACAGCATACCTACGTAAAATAAATTTGATATATAATTATTTGTTGTTAGTAAATTATGATGATGTATTAACCAGTGTAGAAAGATTTATTACTGCGCATGTGCCAGAAATTACAAATCTTTCAAGCGTTTATTATTTTTTATTCTGTTTGAAATCAGTTTTACAGACACATTCATGAGAGCATGCAGAGAGAGAGAGAGAGAGAGAGAGAGAGAGAGAGAGAGAGAGAGAAATAAGGAGAAAAAGAGTGAAGCGAGATTGAGAGAAGATAAGAGAAAGAAAGAAAAAGGAAGAAATGATAGAAAAAGAGAAAAAAATGATACAAAGAAACAGAGTAAGATAGACAAATAGAGAGAAAAAAGTGAGAGAGAAAAAAAAACAGAAAATAAGAGTTTAACACTGTTTCTTATTAATTATGTATGATTTTGTGAATACGATTATTTTGTAATACAACAATGAAAAGGAATCAGAAGATATTTGATTTAGATAGAGCTCTACATATACCTACCTATACTGTATGTATAAAACGTATGTATCTATACTGTATGTATAAAACGTATGTCTATATACGTAGTCGGAAAAAACTAGATTTTTCGTATCGTATTCATAAACTACCCAGTTAACATTTTCTTTTATTATTCCATTGCTATTTTTAGTCGGCATTCGCCACATACCGTACTAATTTTGTCATAGCACGGAATTTCACGGGCCGTTACTATGACTACTGACAAACGTCATTCTCGATATCCAGTTGTACGAAGCGTCGTGGAGGACTGTCAGACGAAACTCGGAGCTGTGACCCGGACCGGCACTCGGCAGTGAAACGCGGTTACGGAGAACTCACAGAATCGCGTGAGAGGCAGAAAAATGTCTCGTATGTTTCCTTAGATTTGAGACCATCATTAGCAGAGCTTGGAACCCAGCCATTAGCGAGGCCCTATTTGGGATGTATTTGTTTCACGAGAAGACATAAAAATACACGTTGAAAACGTGGTGGTGTGTGATGTTACTTGATACAAGCGCAAGTGATTCGTCGGTTATATTAAAACCATATTCTTTGTCTAAGTAAAACGTGTTAATAATTAATGATAATCGCCTGACTTGTACGAATGTGTTTCTAAGACAGAAAAAAAAAGAAGAGAGAAAAAAACAAAAACAAAAACAAAAATAACATGACAGATGGGCTTGAATGAAAAACCAGTTCTACTGTTCCTGATTTAGATAAAATATTTAAAGCTGCAATAAATAAATAAAAAATAAATAAAATAAAGTATAAATAATAATAATAATGATGATGATGATGATGATGATAATGATGATGATGATAATATGATAATGATGATAAATAATAAATAAAAATAATGATGATGATAGTGATGAAGAACAACAATAGTGGTAATAAGAAAAAAGGATGATGATGTTGACGGCGGGAAAGTGATGATGATGATGATGATGATGATGATGACTATGATTATGAAGACAGAATGGTATTCCTCTGTTTGTGTATGTTTTATTTCTGGTATCTGACATAAAAAAAAAAAATGTTTATAAATTTTCAGGGAGAAATAAGAAGCGTTAAAGTGGTACTTCTTTCATATTTTGATTACAGCTTTCAATCTCACCGACACCACAAAATTGAAACACTGTTGTGAGACCTTAACTTCAACTTCCGGCTTATTCTGATCACGCGCATCCTTTCATCTGCAGTTCCATTGTACTCCCACGTAATTCAAAAACCTTGAAGCTTTTCACCAATCGCTACCGTTTGGATTACTTCTGACTCCCAGTGAAATTGTCTTCAAACATTTCAACCCTCGGGCACGACACCACAGTATACAGAATCTTATTTAATTACTCGCGAAACCACCGCGTCCCAATCTCTTGTTTTCTTGCACTTAATTCTGGTCAGGGTCCGTATTAATCTAAAAATAACAACAAAATAACACCTAATTAAAGCGCGCAGAGGTTGAATCTGGTAATTGTGTTTGTCTTAGAGATAAAAACACTGCGGTCATTAGCTGAAGGAACAACCGAGTCTAAATCACTGACATTTTCCGAATTAGCTGTTATAAATATTTATACTTACGTAAATGGAAATCAATTAGTGATAAACTGTACAGGATGAGGTGTAAGAGGATGTTGTAAGTAATGTAGACACGACGTCGGTTGTGTGGCTGGTTTGTCTGATGTCTTCAGAACTCGCCGTTGTACTCAAGTGTTTCACTTTCTGGCAGAGTTCGAATACAAACACATAGAATTAGTGATAATTGGTTTTTTGCTGTTCAGTGTTTAGAAGAAGATTTTATTTATTTATTTATTTATTTATTTATTTATTTATTTATATGTTTCTTTACTTTCCTCTCTCTCTCTCTCTCTCTCTCTCTCTCTCTCTCTCTCTCTCTCTCTCTCTCTCTCTCTCTCTCTCTCTCTCTCTCTCTCTCTCTCTCTCTCTCTCTCTCTCTCTCTCTCTCTCTCTCTCTCTCTCTCTCTCAGTCGTTGTCCTCATATACATATATGCAAACGATTTTTGATGTGATTGCATTTCGTATTCCTGTGCCAGGGTCGAATATTGTCTGTGTGCAGAGTCTAATCAGACGTTTTAAAGACAAAGAATTTTAAATTCTAAACACCCGTCCTCCCGAAACACACACATTTAAATCAAAGATATTTTTCCAAGAGCTAAATATAATCTAAAACATTTGAAAAAAAAAAAAAAAAAAAAAATCGATATCAGTGACATGCGTAAATAGAAAACAGATTTCCAGTTGAATCAAAATAACGGAGGGGAATACTAAAAGTAGTTGTATTTATACAGTTACAGATAACACTATCAACGTGCTTGGATTCTCTTCTCAAATTGTAGCTCGCTGTAATAGCAGACATTTTTCTCTTTCTAAGACTTCGCTAATTAAGTAACTTTAGAAATAAGTC
>CM022668.1:2507988-2517988 GCA_012295275.1 Chrysomallon squamiferum | reverse complement strand
AACAACTACTACTACTACAACTTCAATGATTACTACGACTACTACAGCTTCTACGATTACGACTACTACTACTACAACGTCTACGATTACTACTACTACTACTACTGCGACGACGATGACGATGACAACGTCAAGAACAAACAGAAAGTCACTAATGACAATAATAATGATGGTCCTATTGAAAAAAAAAAGATGATTATAATTATCATGATATGGTTATCACATAATGATTATGACAACAATAATTATAATTATCATGATGGTGACAGGATGATGAATAGAAGTGTCAAACAATAATAATGATTATGATGATGATGATGTTAATACCACTGACAGTGACAAACAGTTCTGACACTGATGCTAAAGATTATAATTTTAGTATTAGAGGGAAAATGAGGATAAGGATAAAGATTACTTAAAAAAAAAAAGGTGTCAGCATAAAAAAAGAAAGGTGAGAGATACAAGTTTAATGTGGTTAGGCTCTGACTGACAGAAGTGTTGATGTTTTGTAGATTACCCACAGCTTAAACAGCTGACAAGTGTCTGACGCTTGTAATTATTACGTCATCAATTATTCTTACAGAGTCGTTCACGTCACAGCAGGAACAGTAGGCATTGTACGTTGATGTAGAGTAGTAAAATTTTAGTTTTTCTTTGTCTGTGTTAGTAAGTTTGTGCTGTTAGTGAGATTCAAGAGGTTTAAGTGGTTTTACAGTCCTTGTGCTGATTTCATGTTGTGCTTATAAGAATATTTTGAGTTGTGTGTTTTTTGGGGGTGTGCGAAAGTATGTGAATGGGTGTGTTCATGCGTGTGTATGTTAATATTTGTGGTACGTACGTATGTATGTATGTATGTATGTATGTGTACATTTATGTATGTATGTATGTCTGTATTTTTGTACGTATGAATAATTGTATGTATGCATAAGTCTGTTTATGCATGTACATATCTTTGTTTTTATATATGAATATATTTGCATACATATTATGTGTGTGACTGTGCGTGTTTGTGTGTGTTTTGTACTTGATGTGATAGGAATTGTGATATTTATTTTGTTTATTTGTTTTTCTTGTAGCAGTACTTATAAAACATCTATCTAAATGAAACATGTAAAAAGTTTAACGTCGGATCTGAAATAGTCGTCTTTTTCAGCTCACAGCGAATCTTCGCGTTCTGAACTTTTATTTCCACGTACGTCACAGTGACAGTGACAGTGACAGTGACAGAAACAAGTGGGCGGAGCAGTTGTTTAAAATTCACTGTGATCCAGCCTCGCTGTAACGTGTTACTCGAGACCGCGTCACGTGACGCAGAAATCGATGTCGTTACGTCGTCTGTATCGTGCAAGTCTGCATAATGGACGACAGAAAAGCATCTTCGGACACCCTCGCTCCTGGGACGTGATCGATACTTCGACCGCGTCTTTTCACGAGGCGCCTCGGAAAGCCTAAACCAAACGATAAATCTGTCAGCGTGGAAGTAGAGCTTGCCCTTTGTGTCAGCTCAGTTCACCTCGAAAAGCCAATCGAACGCGGCCGAGAATCACACCGAAAAGCCAATCGAATGCGGCTCTGATTGATCTCAATTCGATACTAATTTCTCTTTGCCGATTTGATGTGTAGTTATAGGCCTCAGTTGGTTTTGGGCGCCTTTTCTAAATGAGAAACTGAATTAAGTAGCTGGCGCTGGTTTTACTTGGAGATGTTTTGCAGGCAAGACGCGCCGTCAAACCGTGGAAATTATCCACAGCGTCAGAACGAGTCGACTGGACGTTTTTATCAACAATTATTCCAGCTGTTGCATTTCAGCATGACAAGCAAACAGCTTCTTTAGAAGACATTGTTTCAGTAATTTACAAACAGCGTCTTTAGAAGACATTGTTTCAGTAATTCACAAACAGCGTCTTTAGAAGACATTGTTTCAGTAATTCACAAACAGTGTCTTTAGAAGACATTGTTTCAGTAATTCACAAACAGCGTCTTTAGAAGACATTGTTTCAGTAATTCACAAACAGCGTCTTTAGAAGACATTGTTTCAGTAATTCACAAACAGCGTCTTTAGAAGACATTGTTTCAGTAATTCACAAACAGTGTCTTTTTGTTTCAGTAATTCACAAACAGCGTCTTTAGAAGACATTGTTTCAGTAATTCACAAACAGCGTCTTTAGAAGACATTGTTTCAGTAATTCACCAACAGCGTCTTTAGAAGACATTGTTTCAGTAATTCACAAACAGCGTCTTTAGAAGACATTGTTTCAGTAATTCACAAACAGCGTCTTTAGAAGACATTGTTTCAGTAATTCACAAACAGCGTCTTTAGAAGACATTGTTTCAGTAATTCACAAATAAAAACACTGCCTGGGTTTGTCAGAGGTCGAATCCGCGACAACCGTACAAGTAAATAAACTCTTGTAATACTTGTTCCATGGCTTTACACTGAACTACATCAAAATCATTTATCATCATTTAAACCCTTCTTGTTCACGTGCAATACAAATATTATTGTATTTGTTGATTATAGAAACACAATATTAGATGTATGTAGTACAAAATCTAATCGAGACAGAATACAAAATAATAAGCGCGCACAGATATATCATTTTTATTATCATCATCATCATATTATTATTATTATTATTTCTTTGTTTTTTATTGTTTTAAATTTTTATTTCTTAAATATTTTATGCCCGTTTGTTATTAGTTCTTATTAGAAACAAAACAAATTCTTTTCTTTTCAGTGGGTTATTAACCATCAAAACAAAATTTTGAAGAAAAAAAACAAAAAAAAAAAAACAACAACAACAAATGAATGGTCTCGATAAACTGATCGATCTGAAACCCAGCAGACTGAGTCAATCCATTTCCCACTGAATTACCAGCTTTCTGCTGACTTTAACAAAACATCAGACGATTCAAACGGTTTTGTCGTTACGTGAAATTCAGGTTTTTTCTTCGCTCAGTCGCTGTTTTGGTCTCGGCAGACGTCGAGTAGTCTGTCTTTAGTCGGCAAAACTCGGGCGTGTAATTGGAAAGAGACTCTGAATTACGCACCGCAATGGCGCGCGGTACAGCACGAAAGAAGCTTATTAGATGATTTTGATTGGCTATTCAATCTGTAAGGCAAACATTAGCGACTTCTTTTATTGCAGCACGAACGAGAAAAGTTCTGTAATTTCCTTCACTTAGATGGCATAACGTGGCAAAATAATATTACTTCTTTTATTTATTTCTTCTTCTTTGATTCATCTGGAGGAGGCGATCTTCTGTCGAAATTTCCTTCTTTTTGTTTGAGCACCAGAGTTATGGCACGAAATCAGTTCTGTAGAAAGAGCGAGTTCGTTCTTTTCTTATAAACACACATCCATACACACCCACAAACATACATACACACGCACACATACATTACTGGAACAACAAGTACTACCATTGTTGCTATCAGCACCATTATTGCATCAATTACAACAGCTAAAACTACAAAAATAATTACTACGAATATAAGTGTAAGTGATGGTCATTATCAATAATATTATTATTGTTATTCTTCTTCTTATTGTTTTGTTATTATTATTATCATTATTATTATTATTATTATTATTATTATTATTATTATTATTATTATTATTATTATACTACTCACTGATATTAATCAGATCGATTCACATCAATAACGATTATAACAGCGATAGTTATCGCGATTATCGCTCTGTTGTTAGCTGGCGATTATCACGTCTGATATCGACACAGTTATTATTGCAGATATCGATATAATAAAGAGGGGCAGCATTAACATATACACAATGTTAAAGTCAGTGTGAGGTCTCTGCTGATGATCAATATAATCAAACGTGATGTCTTTCTTTGTGTTTTCAATGCTGTTTTTCTCGTTATCTTCGATATCTCGATTCGTTTTCTTCGTCAGAATATGGAGATTAACAATTTCTGAATGAGTGTATGTGTGTGATGTGTTTATGTGTGTGGTGTTTGCAGGGTGTTTATGTGTGTGATGTGTTTATGTGTGTGATGTGTCGCTTTGTTTATGTGTGCAATGTGTTTATGTGTGCGATGTGTTTATGTGTGTGATGTGTACGATATGTTTATGAGTGTATATATATGTGACAGAGAAAAACACACCCAGTGAAGCAGATATAGATTAAATTATTCTTGTTGTTCCTTTGCTGTTTTATACACTCCTTATGTTATCATCATAATCATTGCTGCTACTACTATAACTATGTCCACTACGACCACTACTGCTGCTACTGTTACTACAACTACTACTACTATTACTACTACTACTACTACTACCACCATCATCACTAATACGCTAATACTACCACTACTGTAACCACTATTACTTCTACAACAAAACTAATACTACTATTATTACTAATACTACTATTATCACTACTACTACTACTCCTACTATATCTCTTTACAAAGTAAATACAGTGAAATAAGAGAGAACAAGTCACAGTATTTGCTTCAGGCTTCTGTGTGTGACATATTAGAAAACTGGACGATTAATATCAGTGTGTGTTAGATTAGACCTTCCAGACATCCTGTTTTGGAAACATCCGAATTATTAAACAATCCTCAGCGTTCAACAGCGACTCACCCCCCCCCTGCTATCCTCAGTCTGAGCAGACTTTGTGACTCTTTCAGGATACTTCAAGTCGACGTACACACACACAGTTTACGGTTTTGGATCTGATTAATTGGACTGCGGAGAAAACACAAGTGCAGAGTCAATAAGCCAGTGTTTGCTCCCGCTTTCCAGAAACACAAATTTGATAGGAGATGTTTGAAGACTTCGGCAGTGTAAACTGAAATGATGACGTTTTCAGAATCGTTGATTCGTTCGTGTGTTCACGTTTCAGTGTTTGCTGTTTTACTTGTGTGTGTCCTAATTTAATACTTACTTAGCTTTTATTTGTGTGATTACAAATTTGTACCAAACTGCATTTAGTTATCTTTCTGTATGACCTGTCTGTTTGTCTGTCTCTCTGTTGTTCGTGTGTTTTGTTTTGTTTGGCTTATTGTTATTGTTGTTTTTATTATGAAAACGGTTTTAGCTGAATGCGTGAGAGGACAGTGTGAACTGTGTCGATGACAAAAGATCTAACGAAGTGGAACGCGTGTTAAATATTTCATAACGACAGGAAAATGATACGTGTACCGCAAAACACAGTCTGACCTGGTTAAACGTACACACTGTAGATAACTGTAACAGTTAAATAAAATAAAATAAAACCAAAATTAAATAAAATAAAATAAAGTAAAAATAAAGCAAAAAAAAAAAAAATAATGATAAAAAAAAAAAAAAAAAAAAAAAAAAAATAAAGTAAAATAAAGTAAAATAAAATAAAATAAAATAAAATAAAATAAAATAAAAATAAAATAAAAAGTATATAAGTATATACAGGGAAAGACAACTGATACAGTTTTACTGATACAAAGTTTGTTTATATTAAGTAATTGAACTTTTATATTTTTTGGTGCCGAATAAGCTAATCGTATTTCGATAAAATTGTAAACTTTTGAAGTAAATAAAAATATTTGGCCAACTCTCATTTAGTTATAGGCATTTTTATTCTTTTTAATTTTTTAATTGTTTTGATGCAAAAATTAATAATCTACTAATTTCTTTGAATGACATTGTTCAGGTAACAAGAGAAATTTTAATGTTTCGTAATATGTCTTTAAGTGTTTTAAATCGATTTATTTTTTAGTAATAAAATAAAACTGACAATCTTGGCTACGTCTTGTAAGAACTCTTGTAGTCGACCGTGTCTCTTTAAAAACAGAAATTGTTGACTGTTTCTCTTTAAATAGATAACAGATATAACTGACCATGTTTCTTTAAGAACAGATACAGTTGACTATGTTAAGAACAGATATAGTTGACTATGTTTAAGAACAAATACAGTTGACCGTGTTTCTTTAAGAACACGTATATCTGACCATGTCCCTTTAAGAAGAGATATAGTTGACTATGTTTAAGAACAAATACAGTTGACCATGTTTCTTTAAGAAGAGATATAGTTGCCACATGTTCTCGCTGTCTATTGATTCTCGGCAGGACTGAGTCGACAGATGCCAGTCACTGCCTAGCCAAGCTTGTTACTTCTGCAGCCAATACCAATCGCTTCAAATACAACAACACAAAAATTCCTGTCTCTCGAGGGGAATGGACGTTTTACTTTTTTTTCTTCCCTTGATCCAAAACGCTTGAAGAAGATTAACTGGAGTATGTTTCTGTGCGTGAAGAATCTGTGTTTGTCCTGGGGACAAGTGGATTCAGTGGCAGTGGGAGAAACAAACGTCGAACTGACAGTTCTCGTTGTTAGTGGGTTTTCAGCTGGAGATACAACAGTAGGTAGGACAGCACAAGTTGTGTGTGACGTCAGGTGGGATAGTAACAGTTTTCTGTGACGTCAGGTGGGACAGTAACAGTTTTCTGTGACGTCAGGTGGGACAGTAGCAGTTTTCTGTGACGTCAGGTGGGACTATAACAGTTGTGTGTGACGTAACGTGTAAGAGTGCAACGTGGGGGAGAGAGTATTGATACACGTTTACAAAGGTAATAAGAATATTTATTAGATTTGCTGTGCGAACTGGAGAAGTAACGCTGGTACATATTCTGGAATCGATACAGTTTTAAATTGCATCTATACAAGTTTAATGTGCGCCTGTAAAGATTGAAATTCGTTTTGCCACAGTAACGTGATTCATATGTTTTATTGTGATGGAGTAGATGTGATTTTGCCGTGAACGAAAATGTGTGACGATGACTGTGTTGTGAGTTATCTTTTGTACTGTTATAATAATAATAATAATAATAATAATAATAATAATAATAATAATAATAATAGTAATAGCAGTAGTAGTAATAGCAGCAGTAATAATCACGAACACATGCAAACAAAAACAGACACTGTTTATAAATATGTACATTCAGAACTGATTATATGTTCCCACATACACACACACATACAAACATATACATGCATATATGTACGTAGACATATGCATACATGTACTTACATACATACATTCATATACACACATACATATACACATACGTACGACAGACCGACAGACAGCTGATTATATATTAATATATATAAATGTTATTGTTTCTCTGTGTGTCTATATGTATGTATGTATGTATCTATGCATGTATGTATGTATCTATGTATGTACGTATGTATGCATTTATGTATGTGTATATAATATGTATATATATATATGTTGTATGCATACGTTTGTATGTGAATGTCTTTGTGTCGTGTATGATTGTGTGTTAGTGTGTCTGTGTATGCGTTTTGTTAATGGACTTCACTTCTTTACTTGTATTTTGACCACTATTAGAATTTCTGTTACATTTTATCCCATTTCTATGCAGATATCACATAGAGATATTTTACCTATATCATATACAGATATTTTACCTATATCATATACATTTATTTTACCTATATCATACACAGATATTTTACCTATATCATATACAGTTATTTTACCTATACCATATACAGTTATTTTACCTATACCATATACAGATATTTTACCTATATCATATACAGATATTTTACCTAGATCATATATAGATATTTTACCTATATGATATACAGATATTTTACCTGTATCATTATAGATATTTTACCTAGATCATATACAGTTATTTTACCTATATCATATATAAATATTTTACTTATATGATATACAGATATTTTACCTGTATCATTATAGATATTTTACCTAGATCATATACAGATATTTTAACTATATCCTCTACAGATTTTTGCCTAATGTCTCATAAATATTTTTTGTTGTGAATTGTGGATATTTTAATCATGAATTTAAGGCAGGTTTGTTAAGTAGATACTCAATGCATAAGGAATACATAGTTTACAGATGCACTGTAGATATTAACGGTCAGATATCTATTAAAGATATCCACTACAACTATTAGAAGTCAAATACTAAAGATATTAAACGTCACATACTACATGTATGATAAATAATATATCACAGGCGATATACCAGATATGTTATATATCAAAAACACTAGATGTTACAGGTCATAAACCATAGATAGTATAGGTCATATACTATAGATATTACAGGTCATATACTATAGATATAACAGGTCATAAATTATAGATATTACAGGTCATATATTATAGATATTACAGGTCATGTACTACAGATATTACAGGTCATATACTACAGATATTACAGGTCATGTACTATAGATATTACAGGTCATGTACTATAGATATTACAGGTCATGTACTACAGATATTACAGGTCATGTACTATAGATATTACAAGTCATATATTATAGATATTACAGGTCATGTACTACAGATATTACAGGTCATACACTACAGATAGTACAGGTCATTATACTACAGATATTACTGGTTATATACTATAGATATTATAGGTCATGTACTATAGATATTATAGGTCATGTACTATAGATATTACAGGTCATATACTATAGATATTACAGGTCATAAACTATAGATATTACAGGTCATGTACTATAGATATTACAGGTCATATACTATAGATCATCAACACGGTAACCGCGGGCACCACGTGACCCCCAAGAACGACATGAGTCGCCCGCAGGCCTGTTCCTAAAATATTTAAACAATTACCGAGATCAACAGAATTAAAGGTTGAATATTGATATTATCTGTATCCAACCTTGTTAGGTCACTGGTGATAATTATTGTGAGAAATCATTAACGTGATCAGTGTCTTCACATAGATGGGTATCATTAATAATATATAACTAAACATAAACTGAACAAATTTGTTACTTCAGAAGAGTGTAACAAACTGATAGCCCTTCGTAAGATTCAGTACCTATGAAGTAGCTTTCTCATGTTCATATTGGTTGCTGTAGATACTACAAGTCATAAACAATAGATATTACAAGTCAAAAACAATAGATATTACAAGTAATAAACAATAGATATTACTGGTCATATACTATAGATATTGAAGGTAATTTAGTAAGGATATAAAAGGTCATATACTTTAAGTATTAAAGGTTATAAACAATAGATATTAATATATAAATAGCAAAGTCGTGTGTGACAGATTATATTTTCTTCATCAGCTAATTTTTGTTGTTTCGGTAAAGGTCATTTAATACAGTGGATAGTAAAGGTTAAAATGTATGCTAAAATTAAACTAGATATTTTCTTGACGAACTAATTTTTTCTTGTTTCAGTGAACTGACGAACATGGGCTCGTGAGTGGATCCTGGATTCTGCGAGGACTGCACGCGCCTCTTCTCTCACGTCGTTCTTTTCCATTTCACTGACCTTGACCTTCAGTTTCCAAAACTGGATACCACGACCGGTGCTGGGGTCAAGGCCGGGTTCTGTTTCCCCATACGTGCAAAAGATTCGCTCTACCGCGGGGTCCGCGATCAATTCAGCTTGTGTCTGGCACTGAACCGCGCGACCGTAGTCATTCCAGAGGACAAAGCGTTGGACAGCCAGAGGATCTATGTGTTCTGTGCTATGATGGCCAGTGTTGCGTATAACTTTATGTCTGTGGATCCCCACGCGCATGCGCGACGCTACCACGAGGAGCCGTGCAATGAGCCTGCGCAGCGGGTCACGGTGGAGGTCAGGAACGAGACCGGAGGGATGGGCTCGTCGCGTACTAAAAAGCGGAACCGGAAAAAGTCGTCGAGTACCGTTTCTGCGCAGAAGCAAAAGGTTAGTAGAGTCTTTTTTTTTTTCTTGTTTTTCGTACGAGTGATGCGGTTATGTTTTAAATTTGAGATTTATAGATTTATCAAGTTTGTCAATTATTCAATGTTTTCCTTTTTTCTTTTTTTTTTTAAATTTTTTTTTTTTTTATTATATTACATTTTGGTTTTTGTTTTGTTATTAATGTTATTTATTTATTTGTTTATTTTGGTGTTAATATAGTATTTTTATTTATTATTATTTTATCTAATATGTTA
>CM022668.1:2480488-2497988 GCA_012295275.1 Chrysomallon squamiferum | reverse complement strand
TTGAAGTTTTGTGATAAAGATTCGAGGATAAAAGACACTAATAGAGTTTAGAAAAACCGACAACAGAAAATAATGTTTTCTAAATGAGAATATTCAAATTACTTGTATTTTGTTACGTCATGAATACATTTAAATAACTAATCTTGGTTCATGAATAATTTATTTGTACGCTATACACGTAACAGCATAATGGGCTAAGTACATAGTTTAGATCTGAATGATTGATGCGCCCACTCTTTGCTAATAATAAATTATTAACATAAAATTCTCAACTCAGAAACAATAAAAACAGTATCTGGTAACCGGCGTGGTTTTGTATTTGTGTGTGATTAACCAAAGTTATTTAAAAACTACAAGAAGAAAAAGAGAGAGAGAGAGAGAGAGAGAGAGAGAGAGAGAGAGAGAGAGAGAGAGAGAGAGAGAGAGAGAGAGAGAGAGAGAGAGAGAGAGAGAGAGGAGAATAACAACAAAAATAAAAATAATTTGTCTTTCTGTCGGCGTGTTTTTGTCTTTGTTCTCAAAGTGGAATATCTGTTCTTAAATAGAAAACCAAAGAAAAAGTGTAAAAACAAAAACCGAAAAAAGTACAGAACGAAAAAAAAAAAAACAAACAAATTCCAATGTTATTGATATGTGACGTGGTAGAAAATTTCGAAATAAACCTGATATTAGTTACAGCTGTTTTCACATAAACACATTTAAATGAATTAATTAACATTAATTTAAGATAACCTCGTATTAATATTAGTCTAAAGATGAAATATAATCCACTAGAAATAAAAAACTGCATTGACAGGAAAGTCGAAATGAACTGGCAGGAACGGGAAAACAGGGACTGATCCCTAACCCTGTCACGTCTCTCTTCAGCATTTTACAGTTTTACTCATTTCTCTCTCTCTCTCTCTCTCTCTCTCTCTCTCTCTCTCTCTCTCTCTCTCTCTCTCTCTCTCTCTCTCTCTCTCTCTCTCTCTCTCTCTCTCTCTCCTTTTACTGTACCGTACACTCTCTTGTAAACTGCACTCGATAAAACTTTTGTGAAAAAAAAAAAAAATACTAGCAAAGGTTTGAGATATCTCTAACGTAAAAAAAGCATCACGTGTTAACTGTTGATCGTAAATGTGTGAAGATTCTTACACACGGACGCTGATTGTCCGGGAAGGCTTTGGTTAACCCTTTGAACCGCGGCCGCCAATCTTCGAGCTATGTGTGTTAACGACAAAAAGTCTCAAAAGAGCGTAAATCAGAGTCGTTTAGAAACGAGGCTAAATCCGAGAGACGTTTATTAATTGCAGTCGCAGATAACGTCTCGTGCAGGACGGGGTGTACGTAAGTGAATTACTGGAATGAATCGTGTTAGTGGCTTCGTTCCGCGAGGCCATTGGTCTCTGCACAGCACCGCAATGAACCGGCCTGATTAGATTAGCTCGACAAAGTCTTTTATTACGACTTGCCTGCTGTGACGTCATCGCGTACGATGATCGCTCGGGGATCTACGCGCTATCTAAATAAGTAGCGGAAAGTGGCGAGGTTTTGGGGGGGAATAGTATAGCTGACCATTTGGCGCCAACTTGCGTGGTTATTGTTGTCATTAATTTTGTTTACCTCACTGGAAAAAAGAGTTTGAGGTTTTTGGCGTTGATTGAAGTCACGTATTTTCCGATTCCTGTTATTATTATTATTATAGTTATCATTATTATTATTATTATTATTATTTATTTATTTATTTATTTTCCGATTCCTATTATTTTATTATTATTATAGTTATCATTATTATTATTATTATTATTATTATTATTATTATTATTATTATTATTATTATTATTATTATTATTATTATTTATTTATTTATTTATTTATTTATTTATTTATTTATATTGTTTTAATTTATATATATTTTTTTAAACTTTATTTTGGTATTATTATAACTAATCGTTTGTTCGACATACACTAAATCTAGCCATATTTTACATTCGGTTATTTTCAGTTTTCAATACATACTTGTTTTATTTACTTTTGAATATTTATTATTTATTCATTAATTAATCATTTTTGTTATTGTTGTTTTATTATAACTGTTGTTTTTGTTATTGTTACTATTATTACGATTATTATAAATATTAGTAGAAGTAGTAGTAATAATAGTATCAACATTTATTTATTTATTTATTTTTATAACTTGTTCGTTGGAAATTGAAAACAGAGGGTTATAGCTCTACAGCATCCTTTAATAATCGTGTAGAAAGGTTTATAGATAAACAAACCCTTATTTGTACTCCGAAATTTAATATAGAGACTTTGAAATCAAACCTGGGTTTCTTGTTTTTCTTTTCGTTCATTTTTTCTTTCTTTTTAATTTCTGTTTTGTTTTGTTTATATTTATCGGTATTTTTATTTATTTATTATTTTTTTTTTTTTTCGTTTTCCTTTAAGTTTTATTTCAGATTATTATTTTTTTTTTATACATTATTTACTTTTTCTTCTTCTTTTTTTTTTTTCTTTCTTTCTTTCTTTCTTTCTTTCTTCTTCTTCTTCTTATTATTACTAGTATTGTTGTTGTTGTTGTTATTTGTCTGTTGTTGCAGTTATTATTATTGTTCTTGCTACTGATGCTGTTTTTACGCATGTTTATACATATATAAGCTATACGTTAATAAGATACAAAAAGCAGTAAACAAAATGTATTTATAGTTCTTTACCGCGATACAGTTTATCCACAAACCTACACGTAAGTTCTAAGATTTCTAAATCGATACAGTTGTTTTAAAATAGCTCAACTGATGTGCGCGTGATTCTATAAATAGCCACCCAATTCTCCTTGACTTTCGCTCTTTTTTTTATCTCCGACAGCTGTCAGAATGATCAGATGTCAGTTCATGGTTCCTACGTCACAGCGCACCTGCGTCACAGCCGCTCTGACGTAGTTTGTTTTTAAATCGCCATAGTAACGCAGCAGTTGGAGTTATTTAGGTAAAACAAGATGATTGTTACTTAGATGAAAAAAAAGAAGAAAATAAATGTAGTTACTTAAATAAAATGGTTATTTTTACTTAGAAAAAACAAAAAAAAACAAACAAAAACCCCACAAAATACGTATATTAGATAAATGTATTTCTTAAATAAAACAAATTGTAGTTTTCTAAATATAACAAAACAGTTACAGTTACTAGGAATAATAAAAAATTCTTGTTTCTCTTATAAAACAAAACTGTTGCAGTTACTTACGTACATCAAACTGGTTGTAGTTACTCAGATAAAACAGCGAAACAATAAATATTTAAAATATAGGTGAACACATCAATCAATAATATATATACTTTTTTGCTATATATATATATATATATATATATATTAAACCATTTAGAGATATTTACATAAAATATAGCTATTATTTGTTTATTTATTTATTTGAATTTGTTTTTCTGTTAAACATAACAAATAATATAACCTTTTGTTAATTTAGATATAAAATAATAAAAAGATTTAGAAACTGTTTTAAAATACTGATGCTAACATAGTGATTATTCTAATTTACACCAAACTAAATAAAGTATTATTATGACTTATCTGATTAATCGTTCTTTCAGAAAGAACATAAAATTTAAACACACACACACACACACACACACACACACACACACACACACACACACGGACATACACGCCCACATGTACACACATTCACTAGTCTGATATATTGAACTGACAATTAAATATATTCAATTAGGAACTGATAAACATTGTCTTTGAATAATAATGAAAAAAAAAAAACATTTTCTATTTCTAATCAGGATATGTCATATTTGGGGTTTTAAAATATTTTAAAATCTTAACATTTATTGGGAATTATTATTAGGTAAAATGTTATTGTTACAGCGGGAATTACTGGTATGTCAAAAGTTAACATTACTTCTAATGGCAATTTATTTAAGGCTGTGCAACCTCAAAGGATTTTATTGCTTTAAATGTTCTTACGTCAGAATCAGATGAGAAAATGTTGTCTAAGCTTCTAAATATTTATGTGAATTTTTTTTTTTTTTTTAATATTCTTTTTATTTACTTTTTTTTATTTCTTTCTAAATCATGTTTGTTTTGTTTACTGTTAAAATCCAGGTAGTATGTTATCAATTAAGGAGATTTTCACCTGACTTAGACTGGTAAACACTTAACAGTAAACAGGTATTTGAACAGGTATCAGGTGCGTTTACCTGTAATTTCATTTGTAATCCTAGATAACGGTTATTTACAAAACAACCTAAGAGACTAATTTTTTTTTTTTTTTTTTTTTTTTTTTTTTTTTTTTTTTATGTATGTATAGCTCAATGTTTTTTACGAATAGAAAGAAAAAACTATGATATTCTAAACAAAATAAAGAATAAAATTAAGAAGTATTCATATTAACTGTCCACGTACAAACTGACAAACATACAGACAGACACACGTACGTATGTACAGGAGCGGCTTGTAGTCCAGTGGTTAGAACGCTACACTGATGTATGATATGACTGCATAAACAGCGTTTTTTAACTCTCAAAAGACATTTCAATTCGACTGAAAGAAGAAGAAGAAGAAGAAGAAGAGAATAATGAAGTAATTTGTAAAGATGACAGTGTTTTCAGAGAAGTGGTTTAAGCTGTGAAGAGCGAAGAAGGGTGTAAAGGATTTTTATTGATTTCTGTCGAGATTGAAAAAATCGATGAGTGTAAATGATCCATCAAACTCGTGTACAATCGATACAGATCTCACTGCATCAATACTCTTACCTCCATAGTGATGATGTTGATGTTTATGATGAAGATAGTTGTGGTGGAAGTGTTTGCTGTGAAGGTGATGATGATGATGATGATAGTGCTGCTGATGTTGATGAGGTTTAGGAAGATAAGTATGATGATAAAGAATATGATGTTGATGACGATGTTGATGATAATGAAGACAGTAAAGATGATGATGACGATGAAGTCAGTCAGGTTATCATGATATCTGGTGACTGGTACAAATCTGTGCACAATTGACTAGAGCAGAAACCTGTTTTTTCACAGAGGATATTCTTTTTCTTTTACTGTTTGTATATGTTGTATATTTGTATATTTTCTGATGAATTGTGACACAGTCTAGAGCTCACACACACACACACACACACACACACACACACACACACACACACACACACACACACTCACACACATACTCACGCAGACACACACACACACTCACACATAAAAACGCACAATGAATCCCCGGATATTTATTTTTGCTGAAAGAGCTCATATTTCTTTCTACGTTTTTTTTTTTTTTTTTTTTTTTTTTTTAACTTTTCTTTCGTTTCGTATCAATTATAAAAACACAATTTTAACAGACATTTAAAGAGTGGAAGATTCTCTTGTCAAATCATTCCATTGATTGCTTTCAGCACTGTGTGTTTCCTGAAACCAACCGAGACAAAATTTTATATTTCCTCTGTCATCGGGAGCACAATAACATTTAGCTTCTCTGTAAGTCATTAATTGGGTGGTGCGCATGTTTGCACATTGGGGAGTTACAGCGAACGAAAGCGCGCGAGGGCTTAGCTCATGAATATTCATCAGTGTTTATCAGATCTGCTTTGTACGAAGCGCTAACAAATCTACATGTAATTTGTAGAAAATTGATCTGACACTCACTTCTCTTTTATCTGCCGAGAAACAAACACAGACCAATCTGTGCATTCTGATTTCACACCATTTGTTTATTGCTTATATTACTATTATTATTATTATTATTATTAACATTATTATTATTATTATTTATTATTATTATTGTTATTATTATTATTATTATTATTATTATTATTATTATTATTATGAAAAGCGATGTGAAATAGCTTTACAAACCCCACTTCAAAGTTATTTTCCCATTATCAAGCTCTTTAGGACTACTGCTACTATTACTACTACTATTGCTACTACTACTACTTCTGCTACTACTTCTGCTCTACTGCTGCTACTACAACTACTATATTTATTACTAGTATTAGTAGTACTTCTGTTAGTACAGATTTTATTATTAACTACTTTTACTACTTCTACTACGGTTACTTCTACAACTGTTAGGACTACTGACTGTTACTGCATTTAAATATTGTCTTTGCAACAAATATTACCATTATTGCTTCCACAGATATAACTACCATTATTACTATAACTACTAGTACTACTATTACTATTACTATAATTAACAGCTGTTGTTACTACTGATGCTGTTGCTGCTATCACAACTATTATTATTATTATTATTAATACTGGTAAAAAGAAAAGTGAAAGAATAAAGAAAAAGAAGATGAAACCGTTAAAGTTAGAATAATAATAATAATAATAATAATAATAATAATAATAATAATATCAATAAAAATACTATTACTACTACTTGTTTTACTCTCTCTCTCTCTCTCTCTCTTCACTCTCTCTCTCTCTCTCTCTCTCTCTCTCTCTATCTCTCTCTCTCTCTCTGTCTCTCTCTCTCTCTCTGTCTCTCTCTCTCTCTCTCTCTCTCTCTCTCTGTCTCTCTCTCTTTCTCTCTCTCTCTCTTTCTCTCTCTTTCTCTCTCTTTCTCTCTCTTTCTCTTTCTCTCTCTCTCTCTCTCTCTCTCTCTCTCTCTCTCTCTCTCTCTCTCTCTCTCTCTGTCTCTCTCTCTCTCTCTCTTTCTGTCTCTCTCTCTCTCTCTCTCTGTCTGTCTGTCTCTCTCTCTCTCTCTGTCTCTCTCTCTCTCTCTCTCTGTCTCTGTCTCTCTCTCTCTCTCTCTCTCTCTCTCTCTCTCTCTCTCTCTCTCTCTCTCTCTCTCTCTCTCTCTCTCTCTCTCTCTCTCTCTCTCTCTCTCTCTCTCTCTCTCTCTCTCTCTCTCTCTCTCTCTCACTTTTATTTTCATAATCATAGTCAATATGCTGGTAGCAACACTTCATCAAAACTTCAGTAGCACTTCAGTAGCACTTCATAATCAGGATAACCATTCAGAACCAGGCGATGGTAAGAGAAGCATCTCTAATAAAACGTCATCTCCACTTCAGTAGCAGAGCATCACTCGAGTAGAGGAATGATTCAGACACACAAGCAGTGTTTTTGTATTTGGTTTCATATGCGAGTAATACAGCGTGTGCTGGACAGTCTCGTTACTGAAAGCCTCTTTCGAGATACGATCCCAAAACCGTCCAGATGTAGCACAGAAGACTGTGTTTTAAAATATACTCATTATGTGATCATGTAACAGGTTGTTTTTTTGTGTGTGCAGATTGTTGCTGTATTTTAAGATGAAATTCTTGTGTGTTTATGATCAAGTAATACCTGCGAATGAGTTTGTCTTAGTTGTGGATGTTTCTATCGCTGGTGCCGATCCGTTTTAAAGCAGGGTTTTCTGTCCTAGCAGTACATGAACAACGTAGCGCGTGTTATAAAAGAAAACGTAATCTTCAGTTGTAATTCAAAACAGCTGAAGCTTTTATTATTAGCGAGTAAAGAATCTGAATAAAAAGAGAGTAACAAGCAGAAAAGATTTAATATAAAAGAGCCGATTTCTGAAATATTCTCATACTTTTATCTGTATCTTCCCGCAAACATTCTTTGTACGTCTGCTTGTCTGTCTGTCTCAGAAGTATAAGTCTAACTTCCTTTGTATTTGTCTCTGTCTGTCTGTCTACCTATCTGTCCATCCATCCACTTATTTATCCATCCATTCATCCCTCCGTGCCTCCATCCATCAGTTCGTCTGTCTAGCTATTTGTGTGTCTGTCCATTTAAAGAACGTTCGCGTGTAGTAAGTAATAAACGAGATTAGCTGCTTGTAAGAATTAAACGTGATGTTGCTACGAAAGAGCACATTAGGATTTATTGGCTTCTTTATCGTTCATCAAAGAAATTTTAAACATGGCCGACTCCTTTTTCGCAAATGTCAGATAATATCACATCAGCCTCGTTGCAATCGATATGTCCAATCAGAACGAGGCTCATTTTGAAATATGAATTACTCTGACTGACACTCAGCGATCCACCGGTTTAAACACTGCACCACACAGTCGATAGATTTCAGTTTACCCGAATCCGTGGTCACGTAATTTCACGAAGCGCTCTCTACGTAATTTAACGAAGTCTACGTCGTTGTAATTCGATGAATCGGCTTTTTTCGTAACGGAATGCCGAGTTGAGAAGTTGGCTCGCGTTCATTTTTTTGTCTGATTAAGTTATTTTTGTATCTTAGAAATATTTTTTTCTTTCAGTTCAGAAATATTTTTTATAATTTGATACCTTTTAGAGCTTGTATTCTTACGACAGTGTAACTTAGCTGATAAACAGTAGGCAATGTGTTGGAAAATATTTAAAGGCAATGTAATAAAGACTGAAAATAGAATTTGAAAACACTAAATAAACCATAATTGTACAGCTTATAGACTGGAATCAAAGTAATGAAAATATCTAAAACAATTGTAATAATGTCAGTTTTAGTCAAATTTTCTAATGAAAACATATACAGACTTCTGAATCATTTTATCCTAAATTAAAAAAATAATAATAAAAATAAATAAATAAAAGTACTATACATTCATTATTTGTATTTTTTCACTAACCTTTTAACATACTAACATTATCTTCCAAAACATGAAATATTTCTCTTAAAACTTTTCACTCGATTCAGTCTGTAAGAAATATTTCTAATTTTATACCTCGTTGCTATGGGAACGATTAACGCAACCGTGAACAGAAGCACTATGTATTCAGATTACGAATTCAACACGCCCAAATGAATTCTGTTTCCAATAACAACGACTCATGAATATTCATTACTGGTTTGAATTTAGCATACGTAATCGGTTACGTCATTTCTGTCTGGCGCTTTCAAGCCACTGGAGATTGTTAGTGATAAATAAATAAATAAATAAATAAATAAATAAATAAATAAATAAATAAGTGCGTAAGTGCGTAAGCAAATAAATAAATAATAGTTTTAGACTGTCGAATAGATAGACAGACACAGACAGACAGACAGACAGACACGCAGATAAATAGACAGATGTAAATAATTACAAATGGAGAGAGAGGCAGACAAGACAAAAAGGTGACATGCGTATTCAGCAGGTAGGAAGCAAAGAGATATTTAATGAACCATCCAACACTTTTTAAACTAAACAGTTAAACACAAAGGATGACGTCACACAATGAACTATGTTTGTAATTAGCAACAAAATATATTTTTGTACACGCCTTCCCATAAACATATAAAAATGAATATCTAGCCGGGTGTACTAGAACCTTAATCATCATAAACATTTACTACACTGACATTACTTGATTCACGCGCTAACTTATCGCTTTAGGCGTACGTTAACGAACGTTCTCGAACGCAGACATTAATCTTCTAAATAAAGTAACGAGATTTGCGGGTCAGGCTCCCAGACCTGGGTGACTTCAGTCTGCAGTGGAAGAACGTACTGGAATAAAAAAAAAACAAAGCTGTGTAGACATAGTGTGCACATACAACCTGCTATAAGTTGAGTGTTGAGTTAATTACCAGTCTGGGAGATGGTGAACTTTCTCTCCCCCGCCCCAGGACACAGTGCTGCAGTCAGCTGTATGTGAGATGACTTTAGTGTCAGTGTCTTCCGCTCAGACTCAGTTTCAGCTTTGTGAAACTTTTGTGTCGTCTGTCATGAAGTCTGTCTGTTCTGTTCTGTTGTCCGACTGTTTGTGTCTTTCCTTCCAAGTTATTTACGTTGGTGTGTTTGTAAGGAAGCGGTAACAAGACGAGAGATGGCGCTGCAGATTGTGAGAGTTGTAAATAAATCTTTTGTGTCTGTCTAACAACAGCTCAGAATTAGACTTTTCATGAATTTCAAATACGTTGTTCTTCTGATATATCGATTTACTCTCTCTCTCTCTCTCTCTCTCTCTCTCTCTCTCTCTCTCTCTCTCTCTCTCTCTCTCTCTATCCTTTCTTCTACTCCGTTCCTCTCACCTGCCTTTGAATATAATCTGTACACTTTAAATATTCATCAAATTACAGAAATCAAAATAACACATAAATATTCGTATACAGAAATCAAAACACATACATATACACACACACACACACACACACACACACACACCTATCACACACGCGCACTCGCATCCAGATCAAACTGAGACTTTCCATAGAATCCACGCACAGACACACACACGCACAGACACACACACACAATCAATCTTCTTTCTGTTTTCAGTGAGACAGAATCAGCTCTGCGTAAAGACGACGTTGTCGTTGACGTGTCAGGGTTTTCACGCTGGCGCAGGCGCGAGAGACGTAATTTCCGCTAAACTGTAAAACTGACCCCCCCTCGCCCAATATATCCCCGCGATCTCTGCACGACACTGGTCCGGCTTATTGGGTTATCTCCCTTTACAAAGCCGCCATCTTTGTTCTTTGAACATCAGTTGACGTCTTTTGTGTTTTGAATAAAAAAAAAAAAAAAAAATGTCTTCCATCTGATATAGATTTCCGTGAATTTCTTTTGAATTAATAACTAGTCATATAGAAAATATTTTTCTTCAAACTGGTGTTGATTCACTACATTTGTTTTGAATCAATAATTGGTCATCTAGAATATACTTTTTTTCTTCAAGCTGGTGTAGATTCAGTGTTTGTATTTTGAATCAATAATTGGTCATCTAGATAATATTTTTTTCTCCAGACTGCTCTAGACTGTATTGCGGGCTAAATGAATGTACCACTGGTCTAAAAGAAATCTTTACAAACAGATTACTTACACTGGCGAAACTCAACATGTAGGCGGTTTAGTTTTACTCAGAACTGAGAATATCGATTTTCACTTTCGTCTTCTTTCCTCTTTTATTTTCTGTTTTTCTCTTCCTTTTTTCTTCTTCATTATTATTATTATTATTGTTATTATTATTATTGTTGTTATTATTATTAATATTATTTTTGTTATTATTATTGTTATTGTTATTATTATTATTATTATTATTATTTTATTATTATTATTATTATTGTTATTGTTATTGTTATATTACTACTACTACTGCTACTACTGCTACTACTACTACTACTACTATTTTAATGCAAACATTTAATAAAACATTTCTGAATTTAGTGTAAAATGTTGTGGAGAGGCTATTAAAAACAACAACAACAAAAAATAAAAAAAACAAAAAAACCCAAAGTAATAGCTCTAAAATTTTCATGACAGTAAAATATTAATGTTCGTATGAAAATATAAAAAATTAATCTTAAGCTGAATTTCTTTTTATATGTACCACAGTGATTAATAATTAAATAGCTAGCTAGCTAGATAGTTAGATAGATAGATAGATAGATAGATAGATAGATAGATAGATAGATAGATAGATAGATAGATAGATAGATAGATAGATAGATAGATAGATAGATAGATAGATAGATAGATAGATAGATAGATAGACAGATAGATAGACAGATAGATACAGACAGATAGACAGACAGACAGATAGATAGATAGACAGATAGATAGATAGACAGACAGACAGATAGATAGATAGACAGATAGATAGACAGACAGACAGACAGACAGACAGACAGACAGACAGACAGATAGACAGACAGACTGACAGACAGATAGACAGACAGGCAGACAGACAGACAGACAGACAGATAGACAGACATAGATAGATAGACAGGCAGAAGACAGACAGATAGATAAATGATTCAAAAATTCTTATGTTTTATTGTACTGTCAATCAAACACCATAGCGCACTGGTGACATTAAATTATAAATGTTCTGTTTGCACTTCGCGGTTCTCTCTTTTTGTTACTGCAAGATTAATTTCTTAAAGCATGTTTCCATGAACAGACACTAAGTAGGTTGAAAAAAAGAGTTCTTGTCAGAAGGGAAAACAAACTTACGCAGTTTGTAAACAAGAATGTCTTCAAAGCGTGGAATATATTAAATAGTCGTTCTTATAAAATAATAAAGAGAGAGTTCTTATTAGAACGGAACAAACTTTATAGTTTTAATAAACAGACACAGGAAGAGTTCGTTTTGGAACGGAAAAAGTTTATGTTGCATTCTTAAGTATGTAGGTAACGAGGAAGTCTGGAATGGGAAAATAACCCAGAGAGTCCAACAAGGATAAGTGATCATGTGACACATGACGCTGAATACGTAGGATTTTGTTTTTCACACTCATGTTATGAATATGCTGGTATGTTTGGCAGTTGTCGTAGTTGGCAATGCTGACTCTGTTCAGATGACGTGTTCACCTCGTATAACAACAACTGTATGCAGTACATGCAAATAATGATCTTGTCGCTATACTTAGATAAGAATGCTTGTTTGTTGATGTAGAACTCTTGTTAGTACACAAGACAAAACAGTTAATTATAACACAACACTGAAAACACATCCTTGAATAACTGATATAATTAAACCTTAAACTGAAAAGATTCCTGATAAACAGAGTGTTTCCGTTTTCCCAGATGTTCATAATTAAAATATTTATCATGATTGTCATTAGTAGAGAATAATCCTCAGTTCTTTGTCCTAACATAATCTTCACTAATAAATCTTCCATCCTGAAATGTTTTTGTATTTCACTTTAATCCAAGTAACACTTTTATAATTACACTTTAGATTTAATGGTAGGTGGGTTTTTTTTCATTTTTTGATTTTCATTTTTGTGTTGTTGTTTTTTTTTCAAAGATTTATCTTTGGGAAGCAAAATCTTGATATTTGAAAAATGAATCTTTGACTGTTTTATTTTTATTCTTAATTATGAAGTCGAAAAACTTCAGCAGAGAGGGTATTTATCATTTTTTTATTTATTTATTTATTTATTTGTTTGTTTGTTTGTTTGTCAGCGTAATTTGGCGAATATACGATCCTAAACCCTATTAATTATTCAAATGAACAAACCATGTTTTAAAAAGCTTTCGTTGCTGAGTAGATTGCGGGTTGCGTTTTGGGAAAACAGACAACATACGGCCAGAGACCGTGCTGTAATGTAACGTATATTCTCGTTCAAATCGCTCAGCATGTTTTGCGATGCAGCATTGTTTTTGATATTTCGTACAGACAGCAGTATTCGCTTCTTAACTTCACTTCTGCTATCGCAATTTAGGAAAACGGAAAATTCCGCCATATTCTGAAAGTTCAGGAAATTTTTATTATTATTATTATTATTATTTTTATTTTTTATTTTTTCAAAAGAAAAGACTTGAGTTGGGAAGCTCAGTTGAGATGGTAAGTAGATTGAGTTTTAGTCAGGATACTAGTTAATGTCTTGTTTACAAGTTTACTACGTTTTTTTTTTTTTTTTTTTTCCTCTCTCTTCAAAAGATCGTTCTCTGACTAAGTAATCGTCTGCTCGTCTCGTGATAAAATGGCGGGCTTTACGCTGTTAATGGCTTCCGTTTTCTCGTTTTGTGGAAAATCTTCTTGTTTACAGTTAGTCTACAAACGATACAGTGTTTAAATCAGACGTAGTCAGCGATTGACGTAGTAGTAGTACTTGTAGTAGATTTACTGTGCAGCTTTTAACGCCGTTTTCTACTTGTTATTTGTGTTATTTGTGTTATAATTCTTCTTTTTTTACTTTTTTTTATTTTGTTAGTGCATTTCTTATGGAAAAAAATAATGTTATGTAAAAATGAATTACAAAATTCTTGATTAGTGAAAATGAGATATCTTATTTATTTATTTATTAATTTATTTATTTGTTGTTTTTGTTGTTGTTATTAATGTTATTATATTTATTACTATAATTACATTATTATTATTATTATTATATTATTATTATTTTATTATTATTATATTATTGTTATTATTTTATTATTATTTTATTATTATTATTATTATTTTATTATTATTTTATTATTATTATTTATTATTATTATTATTATTATTTTATTATTATTTTATTATTATTATTTTTATTTTATTTTTTATTTTTTTATTATTATTTTATTATTATTATATTATATTATTGTTACTGTTGTTCTTCTTCTTGGTGATCTTCTCGTTGTTGTTTTTCTTCTTATTTTTCACTTCAAATATGTCAAGTATTTTTTTGTTTTGTTTTGCTTTTTTATTTTTTTAAATTATTTCAGCTGCTTATAGTTTCTATTACGTTTTCAATTTTTCATCTCCAAAATATCAGTGTTAAAATAAAAAATAAAAAATCGCTTATTCTTTGAAATATATTTTCGATAATTACCCAATATTAGATCGACTGAGTATAATAATCTTCCCAATTCCGATAATCGATTCTTTGGGATAATAATTTAATAGGACAGCGGATGAATATCATTAAACAATTTTTCTAATTCCGATAATCAATATTTGTGATAGTAATAATATAATTACAGATCAGATGAATAAAATAATTTTCGCTTCGTCGATAATCGATTATTTTCAATAATAATACAGTTGCTGAGCGGATATAAATATAATTAAATAATTTCCACAATTCCGATAGTCCAGTACTTTCGTTAATAACATAACAAAATAACGGAAGAATATAATAAACTGGTTTTAGTAATTCCGATTATCGATAATTTTTGGTAACCTCCCAATAGCGATACAGATTAAAACCACAAAGTTCAGTGACGATCATGTTGCACACAACGATACAATTTAAACAGCAGATTCTGTTTATTCAAAAATTCAGCATGACATATACTACTCAAAACAATATTTAAACAAGATATATACTCTGGTTAACACATATTTTTTATTAGTATCATCAAAATCATCATTTTGCTATATAAATGTGTGCCATGTACAAGATACTGTACAGTAAATTTTTTAAAGATATAAACAAAGTTGAGATATATTTATATTACAGAACCTCAGTATATAAACTAATATATATACAAATACTTATATATTCATAATTAGACACACACACACACACACACACACACACACACACACACATAATTGACGATCAAAACAGGCTTTAGTTAGGAACTAACTAAACACCGCATCAAATTGCATTGCTCTGGAACAGTCCAATTAAACATATGTTGCGTAGCCCAATTTTCAACCTAGCTGCCTTCCTGTGTGACTGCGTGCACGTGTGACTAATGAGCGCAAACCGTCGTTTTCCAGATCAGTAATTTACTTGTATACAGACCAGCGTGCGGTAAGAACTCACATTTCAAAACCCATTCATTCATTCTTTTTTTTTTTTTTTTTTTTTTGTGTTTTTTTTCTTATTATTATTTTTTTTGTTCAGACGTTTAAAATAAAACTGTTATCCAACGATCAGTGATGTAAAACGAGATATTTTATGAGCCATCTGTGACGTATATTACGTGTGGGTTTGTTTTTGTGACGTCATAACTTACTGAGTTTTTCATCTGCGTTCTTTATGTAAAACGTTGTCTTTCAGGTGTATGATTTTGTGCAATTAACACATCTTTCCCTCTTTTTAATTATCTGTAAATGATGATGTGATGGATTATGATGATGATAATGGTGGCGATGATGATGATTATGATGATGATAATGATGATGAAGATAATAATGATAATGATCATGAGGTGATAATGGTGATAATAACATGAACAACAGCAGCAGCAACAACAACAATACACAATAATAATAATAATAATAATAATAATAATAATAATAATAATAATAATAATAATAATAATAATAATAATAGTAATAAAAATAATGTATGTAAAAATATAAATGAAGATGATTGAACGAAAAACAAATGTAGAAGAAGGAATAAAAAAGATCAACATATTCATTACCAGTAATTCAAGAACCATCCGCAAATGCTATGAAATCGATCTTCTTTTTTTTTTTTTTTTTTTTGTGACAACAATAACGACAACATCGGTATTGTTAATCATTACAATAAAAACAATGGAAAACAACTTAGCATATTATCAACAGATGTCATCATAACCTAACGCGAGTGAAAAACACGTTAACCCGTGCAAAAAGTTTTATATCTGCTTTCACGAGAAGAGAAAACCTGGACCTTTCTGCAAACAGACGTTACAGATGCAAGCCAAAAGTATAACCAACTCGACAGGGTTTTTGCAAAAAAATATTCTACCGCTTTTCTGTTACAAAAACAAGGTCGGAAATTGGATACACCAAAAATAAATAGTTTTTAGCTTTTTATAGAGATCATAGAGCGAAGAAGGAGCGAGAGAAAGAGAGAGAGAGAGAGAGATTGAGCGGGGCGCGTTAGAACGGAATAAAAAGGCAGATTGTGTTGTAAAGAAAAACGACAACGTCATTAACTCTAAGAGGATTAGACGTGTGGAGGTGTGAAGTGTAAAATGTAAAATACTCGTAAATCGATCAATTGATCTACGAGAGAAAACAAAAATGTAGAGAGCATTTCCGGGTAAGGCAGTGTGTTGTCATAGTAACTGCCTACTGCGAAACTTCTGGATGTTTGCCATACAACAGTTTAAGTGGAGATGTGTTCAATAAACAAGTTATGTCTCTCTCTTCTCTCTCTCTCTCTCTCTCTCTCTCTCTCTCTCTCTCTCTCTCTCTCTCTCTCTCTCTCTCTCTCTCTCTCTCTCTCTCTCTCTCTTGTTTTCTCTTTTACTCACTCTGACTCTGTGTTCGTCTTTTCACTATTCTCTCTATCCTTTATTCAATCCTGCCATCCATCCATCCATCCATCCAGACTGGACAATCATGATCGTTTCATGTTTAGAAAAATAAAAGTAAAAATATAACTTCACGTTTTAGCAAGCTATTTTTTTCTTCGCTTTTCATTTTCTTTTTCTCTGTTTCTATTTTTGCTTTCTAGATTTATCTTCTAAATGTTATTTTATTTTAATTATTTTTTTATTCTGTTTTTTCTTTTCCCAAAAGCACTACCTTACCGAAGGGTTACTAACCCCAAGTTTTAATCTGAGAAAATGATTATTCCAGGTATTTTTACCTGCGTTCTGTTCACAAAGAAAAAATAAAGTGTGGTACAGATGGAGTGGTGTGTTTGTTAACGATAACAGAATTTTATTTTTATTTTTTTATTTTTCAGTTTTTAATATTTTTTCTTTTTCACTCTTTGAAGCATTCCAGTAATTTCGTTCAATAAACAAAAAAACAAAGAGAAACAAACAAACAAATAAATAAATAAACAAATAAAATAAATAAATAAATAAATAAATAAATAAATAAATAAATAAATTAGTAAGTAAGTAAGTAAATAAATAACTATATCCATCTAATACTGATATAATTTTAAAACCTCATGTTTTCAATATAACCGTTATGTCAAAAATCCACAAAGTACTTTCACTTTAGAACAACAACAACAACAACAGAAACAGAAACAAAATAATAATAATAATAATAGTAATAATAATAATAATAATAATAATAATAATAATAGTAGTAGTAATAATAATAATAATAATAATAATAATAATAATAATAATAATAATAATAATAATAATAATAATAATAATAATAATAATAATACAATAATACTATAATACAATAAATAACTAAATAAATGGAATAAA
>CM022668.1:2465488-2475488 GCA_012295275.1 Chrysomallon squamiferum | reverse complement strand
GTCTGCCTGAGCGGTGACACAGGTGCGAGGCTGGATGTTGCCGTCGACGCGTGAAGAGTAAAAATAAAAATTAGCAGTCGTTAACAAACCTGTCCGCTTACCAGCTTTACAGTCCGTCTGCTTCATTATGTAAAACTGGTGTGAATGTGTGTGTGTGATATACATTACGTAGATATATATATATATGTGTGTGTGTGTGTGAGTTTGTCTGTGTATGTGTGTGCATGTGTGTGAGAGAGAGAGTGAGAGAGAGAGAGAGAGAAGTTGATAGAAACATTAGATTAGATATATATACAGAGATTGATTGATGTATGTATATATATATATATATATATATATCTACGTATGCACTTTAACAGACAAACATACAAAGTAATGAAGCAGTTGAAAGGGGTGGGGGGAGACACACAAGAGGACACACAGATGTATTAATAATGACTGTTTACAGAACGTTCTCGTATTAATGGTTATTAGATACGTTTTTGTGTAATGATGAAAACAGCTGCCACGCGTTGCTCGTATCGATTAGCAGCAAAATGGATTCGTTCTGTGTGAGTCTTCCCGTCAGGCTTTGGCATACGCTACTGTCGGGTTCAAGGGAAGTAACCCACTGGATTCTCTGTGACTAAAATATAAATGGACAGACAGTAACCCACAAAAGACAGTAACCCGTGAAAACAACAACTAAAACAAGAGTCGGACATTTATAACATATCTGACCTTAGCTGTGTGTTTGGTGACATATAATAATAAACTATTGAATGGTAATTAATTGAGATATATTTTCCTGTCTTCATGCATATATATTTAACAGAAACACATACATACATACACACATATATATATTTATTTATACACACATATACATATTCATATACATATATACATATATGCATATATATGTATATATATATATATATATATATATAGATATAGATATAGATATATATATATATATAGATATATACATACACACATATATATATATATTTATATATATATATGTACATATACACACATACATATACATATATACATACATGCATGCACACATGTACACACACACACACTCAAATATGTTATAATGTGTGTCATTATTTTATATATTTATTTACTTATTTTATAACCTAAATATAATATTCTGTTGTTTCAAATCTATTATTGTCTTGTCTCTCTCTATATTATAAATGTTTGGTTCTTTGGGGTGTTTTTTAATAATTATTATTACACCTGTATATGACATCCTTTCATTTTACATAAAATATTCCTCATCTCTCTGCATATACAATATACAATATAATTATTATTATTGCACCTGTATATGACATCCTTTCATTTTACATAAAATATTCCTCATCTCTCTGCATATACAATATACAATATAATTATTATTATTACACCTGTATATGACGTCCTTTCATTTTACATGCGCTGTACACAGGTTGGAGAGATCTCAGACTTCCAGAAGTTCTGGAATCCCAAGCTGTACATTGAGAACACTTACGGTGACCCGAAGGAAATTCTGCGTCACCGAGTGACGTTCAACAGCAGAGGGGAGGCGTACATCTCCGAGAAGAGAATCATCAAAGGAACGTTCATGGAAAACCTCGAACTGAACGATTTCCCTTTTGATGTACAGGTAAACACAGGTTGTTATGTTTACGTGTGTTTGTTTGTGTGTGTGTGTGGGGGGGATTGTGTGTGTGTGTTTGCGTTTTATTGTCTATGTGTAGGTTTTATTTTTTTGAAAATCTATGCGTTTATGTGTGTATGTCAGTGTGTATATTGTCTGTATGTGCGTGTCTGTGTGTGTGTATGAGTGTGTATGTGTGATGTGTTTGTGAGTTTATATGTATATGTGGCTATGTGTGTTTGTGTGTATATGGTGTGTGTGAGTGTATATGTGTGTTTATATGTGCATATGGGTATATATGTGGGTGTATCTACGTATGTGCATGTATCTAGGTATGCATTTATATGTATCAGAGCGTTTTCAAATTTACATTTGCATATTTCTGTCATTTTAATGTTTCATATATACATACATATATACAGATATATGCATGCACACATCTATCTACACACACACTCACACACACACACGCACATATACACACACACGCACACACATATATAATATTTGGCTTCTGGCAGGACTTAACGGTCACAGTAGCGTCAGAGTTCCCGTCGTACGAGGTTGAGATCTGCGAGGACCACGAGAACAGGAACATGGTCAACAGACAGAGCTTCGTGGACGAGCAGGAGTGGCACCTTTACGTCCACACCGAGTGTGAGCAGAAGGAGATCATCATCGATCAGGCGGACAACAGCGTCAAACGATCCGCGATTTCCGTGAAGTGTCGGGCGGCCAGGCGGCCTGGCTACTTCGTGTGGAACATCTTCATGGTGACGGTAAGAAAGCGTTTTGTAAACTTAGTGATATACAGCTGTTTTGTAAACTTAGTGATATACAGTTGTTTTGTAGACTTAGTGATATAGAGCTGTTTTATAAACTTAGTGATATACAGCTGTTTTTCAACTTAATGATATACAGCCGTTTTGTAAACTTAGTGGAATACAGCTGTTTTGTAAACTTAGTGGAATACAGATGTTTTGTAAACTTAGTGATGTACAGCTGTTTTTGTAAACTTAGTGGAATACAGCTGTTTTTGTAAACTTAGTGGAATACAGATGTTTTGTAAACTTAGTGGAATACAGCTGTTTTTGTAAACTTAGTGATATACACCTGTTTTGTCAACTTAGTGGTATACAGCTGTTTTGTAAACTTAGTGGTGTACAGCCGTTTTGTAAACTTAGTGATGTGCAGCTGTTTTGTGAACTTAGTGATATACAGCCGTTTTGTAAACTTAGTGATGTACAGCTGTTTTTGTAAACTTAGTGGAAAACAGCTGTTTTTGTAAACTTAGTGGAATAGAGCTGTTTTTGTAAACTTAGTGGAATAGAGCTGTTTTTGTAAACTTAGTGATTTACAGCTGTTTTGTAAACTTAGTGATGTACAGCTGTTTTGTAAACTTAGTGGAATACAGCTGTTTTGTAAACTTAGTGATGTACAGCTGTTTTGTAAACTTAGTGGAATACAGCTGTTTTGTAAACTTAGTGGTTTACAGCCGTTTTGTAAACTTAGTGTTATACAGCTGTTTTTTAAACTTAGTGATATACGGATGTTTTGTAAACTTAGTGATGTACTGCCGTTTTGTAAACTTAGTAAGAAGACATTTGAACTGTTACAGGCTGTAAATAGGATTTGTTGTTGTTGTTAACAATTTTATTATTATTATTATTGTTGTTGTTGTTGTTGTTGTTTCTGTTGTGTTGTTACGTGTAGCAGCAGTTGTTTTAGTATTGTTGTTGTTGTTGTTGTTGTTTTTCTTGTTGGTGTTCATATATATTTATATTTATTTTATTTTATGTAATAATTTATATAAACAAAATAATATTATTTTATATTGTATTATATTATATCATATTATCAACAAAGATATATCTAATTTAGATGTTTTTCTATCAGCTTCTTTCATGCAGTCTCTTCAAGTATATATGTATTAAATTATATTACATTACGTTATGTTATATTATATTATATTATATTATATTATATTATATTATATTATATTATATTATATTATATTATATTATATATATATTAATAAATACCTAATTATATTATATTTCAGTTTTTAAAGACCAGAGTCTAATGTTCTTGTTTCAGTTTTACATTATATTAGTCTATATATTTTTATTCATGTATTACATTATATATTATTACATTACATTATATTATGTTATATCATCAACAAAGATATATCTAATTTAAACGTTTTATTTAGCTTATATTACACTATATTATGTTGGATATTCAACAAAGACCTGTGTCTACGTGAGTCGTTCTTGTTTCAGTTTTTAATATGCAGCCTCTCTTTCGCGACTTTCTCAGTGGAGAACGATCTTCCTCAGAATCGACTTCAGATTTCCTTTACTCTTGTCCTCACTACCGTTGCCTTCAAGTCTGTAGTGAACCAAAGCCTTCCCCGAATCTCCTATCTCACCTACATGGTAGGTACAGATCTCGCAAAGTCTCGTTTACAACGTAATTCTCGTATCTTTGCAGTTTTTGATATGCAGCCTCTCATTCGCCACTTTCTCCGTAAGGCGGGAACTTCCCGAGAATCGTCTGCAACTGACGCTTCTGCTCGTGCTAACCATAGTGACCTTTAAGTCAGTGGTCAACCAGAGTTTGCCGAGAATTTCCTACCTAACGTTCATGGTGGGTTTCTTAGTCAGCCTGTTTCTTTTCGATCACAGATTTTGACTTAAAACAGTTCGTTGTAATGTATCAGTTTATGATCAACACTATAGACAGAACATAGTGTAATTACAATAACATACAGAATTCATATATACGTAATGAATACACAAAATGATATACAGAAATAATATAGAAATAAAAATGAGAATTAAAATATAGACAGTTAATATAATAATATAATAATATTAATTTATGATAATTAATGTTCAGAAATATTATTGAGAATATTGGTAATTAAACTTTAATTAATTTAACTAATACTGAAAAATATTTTAAATAAAATTTGATTAATGTCTTGAAAATAATTAATACAATTAAAATAATGTTTAATAAACTTAATGAAAGTAATTAAATTTATTGATTAAATTAATACGTTGGATGCTAGTAAATAAAAACTGAAATTAATTAATTTACGAAAAATTTATATTTTCCATACAGTTAAATATAATTATCCATAGTTAGTTAAACTAACATGCTGACTATAATTAAATTAAAATATAGAAAACAGTTTAATTAATATTAAGTTTTTGTGTATTTTGAATGGAACATAAATAACGTATATGTATTTGAATAAAAAGAGTAATTTGATCAATGAAAAAATCTGTATTATACAAAATAAAATATTTATAATCTTATTTATGTACAGAAAAATTAAAATAATTCATTTCTCTTCTAACATTAACCACAGCTAAAAACAATATAATAAACTGTTTATATAATAATAATTTTAAAATAAATAAATAAGTATATAATGATAATAATGATACTGATACTGATAATGAAATAAATAATGATAAAGATAATAATGGTCATAATAATAATAAAAATAATAATCACAGTGATAATAATAATAATAATAATTATAATCACAGTGATAATAATAATAATAATAATAATAATAATAATAATAATAATAATAATAATAATAATAATAATAATAATAATAATAATAATAATAATAATAATAATAATAATAATAATAATAATAAATTTGAGAAAGTTCTGTGATGGTCATACTATTTTCGATCACCTTGTAACAATAAAAAATAAAATGAATACACCATGGAAACGTTTTTTCACAAAAAACAGTAAGATTTGGAAATCTTTAATCTATTTTGATTGTAAATAATAAAAACCGAAACTTCTTCTGAATTAATGCAACTAAAACCCTGATTTATTGACGACGCTAAGAGCTTTGACATGAAAATAATTTCTGGTAAATATCTGGTTTTAGTCCGCGGAAAGTCGTAATTTCATTTTCTTTTCTTTCTGCTCCCGTTGATTACATTAACGTCCCGAAATACCAAAATAATCAAATTGGAGAAAATATCCGAATTGGAAAAGAAGAAAGATTATTTGAATTACTGAATTCAGCCAGTGATTATTATTATTATTATTATTCCTGAATTTTTATTTTTGACTGAAATCAGTTTCTTGATAACGGTATTTTATGACTGTTGTCTGATTTTATGAATAATAGTTTACCGAAAAAAAAATAAAAAAAAAAAAAAAAAATTTTATATTTGACCTTTGACCTTTAATATGATTGGTTCTGTCTGTAGCTATGATCAGAATTAATTAATCTGCAAATTTTAATTGATTATTAATTATGTAAATGGTGATCGAAAGTACAGTGACTTAGAAACTCCACTAGAATTCATTTACTTACATCCACCTGCCTAGATTTCGATAGACACCTTGTAGTATAGCTCGTGCACAGAAACACAGTTTATAACAAATAGTAAATACTTAACATACAATGAAATACAATATAATGAATATTTTCTGTTTTTTACAAATCTTATATTGCATAGATTATTTAAGAAACGACTAAAATAATAATATGTTTATAAACAATAAACATTTTGTAAGATACAGGAATGTTTTTCATCACATTATTTTAAATAAAACTTAATCAGTAGTTTATATAGATAGGTTTTCTCAGTATTATCATTTTTGATTTTTCAAAATGTTCATTATCATTTGGGATTAACAATATATTTATGTTATATATAAAAACGTTTTTTTTCATATAACAAGAATGCTTTTAACGATTTGCACATTCTTTGTTTGTTTTTGAAACAAATATTTTAGTCATTCATGTTCAAAACATTGCGACACTGTCTAGAACAGTGCAAATCTATCATCAAGAAAATTATTGTTTTAATTTGTTTATGTAATCTATTTTTTATTATTATTATTATTATTTAAGTATTTATTACTATATTTAATAAATTAATATATTATAGAAGTGATTTTCAACAGAATTTTACAAATTAAATTAATTTTTGAGAAGAAAATTGTGTCATATAAAATAAATAAGAACATTAGAATATTCATTTTTTAAATGAAATTATTCCATTTTTTGTTTTTATTTTATTTTATTTTATTTTATTTGTTTATAAGAATCTACACGAACGAGAGGAGAGTTTTATTAAAAAAAAAAAAAAAAAAAATTATTTTTACTCCTCATGAATAAATGAAGTAAACAAGATTTAAAATAAATCAATAAATAATAAAAAAGATAAAATAAAGAAAAAAATTTTTTTTTTTTTTTTTTCTGCTGCAGGATAAATATTTGTTGGCGTCCATGGTGATGTTGTCGGGTGTGTGTGCGTGGCACGGCATCGTGACGACGTTGCTCAGTGATCCTGCGCTCGCCAACAGAGTCGACTCAATCGTACTCATCGTCCTAGCCGTCATATACATCCTCTACAACGCCGGCTTCCTGCTGGCAATTTACATGTTTGTAAGTGAATTTAAAATATATATATATTATTTATTTATTTAATGTTTACTGTATCTCTGTCTGTCTGTTTACATGTTTGTAAGTGGATTTAAAATATATATATATATTATTTATTTAATGTCTACTGTATCTCTATCTGTCTGTTTACATGTTTGTAAGTGGATTTAAAATATATATATATTATTTATTTAATGTTTACTGTATCTCTATCTGTCTGTTTACATGTTTGTAAGTGAATTTAAAAATATATATATATATTATTTATTTAATGTCTACTGTATCTCTGTCTGTTTACATGTTTGTAAGTGGATTTAAAATATATATATATATATTATTTATTTAATGTCTACTGTATCTCTGTCTGGCAATTTACATGTTTGTAAGTGAATTAAAAAATATATATATATATTATTTATTTAATGTTTACTGTATCTCTGTCTGTCTGTTTACATGTTTGTAAGTGAATTAAAAAATATATATAAATATTATTTATTTATTTAACGTCTACTGTATCTCTGTCTGTCTGTTTACATGTTTGTAAGTGAATTAAAAAATATATATAAATATTATTTATTTATTTAACGTCTACTGTATCTCTGTCTGGCAATTTACATGTTTGTAAGTGGATTTAAAAATATATATATATTATTTATTTAATGTCTACTGTATCTCTGTCTGTCTGTTTGTACGTTTGTAAGTTACTTTTTAAATCTTTCAATTTTTATATATTATTTATTTAATGTCTACTGTATCTCTGTCTGTCTGTTTATACGTTTGTAAGTTACTTTTTAAATCTTTCAATTCTTATATATTATTTATTTAATGTCTACTGTATCTATCTGTCTGTTTATGTCTGTCTTTTGTTTTTATACTTATATATTATTTTGTAATGTCTACTGTATTTCTGTCTGTCTGTTTTAAATCTTTTTAAGTTTTTCTTTTTTATATTTTTATTTAATGTTTATCTATATCTGCGTCTGTTTATATGTTTGTAAGTAACTTTATAAATCTTACAATTTTTATTTATATATTTATTTGTCTGTCTCTATCTCTTTGTCTATTTATGTTTGTAAGTTACATTTTAATTTTTACACTTTTTTATTTTTTTTATTTAATGTATGTATGTAAGCATGTGTATACGTGTGTATGTGTGTATATATATACATACATATACACACACACACATGGTTATGTAAGTATGTTTTTATATATGCGTGCATGTATGTATGTATGAGTATATCAGTATGGTTGTCTGTGTGTGTGTGTTTGTGTGTGTGTGTCTGTATGTGTGTATGTCTGTGTGTGTGTGTGTGTGTGTGTGTGTCTATATGCGTGTGTGTCTGTGCGTGTGCGTGTGTGTCTGTGCGTGTGCGTGTGTGTGTGCATGTGTGTCTGTTTGTGTGCTGTAGAATTCTTCAATTGAAACTGTTAACACTGAGATCAGTTTTCATAATTTTCTTTTGGATTTGGTGTCGAAGAGTTGAATTGCTTTGTTTATTTACTTTTAGCCATGCAAGAAAAGAAGATTAATGTCTCAAAAAGATAAAGAATATAAGGTGGGTAACTTTTACAGGAAATGAGAAACCTTTTCTTTTCAATCTTTCATACAAAATTTTTTATTCCTGTTTGTACTAACCTAACCATAACAACAATAACTAAGTCTGACACTGTCTGTTTATTTTCAAATATAACTTGCAAATTTGTATGTTAGATGCTGCCTAAAATTATCAATATGGAAATTAGAATTTGACAATAAAAAATTAAGCAGAATTTATTAAAAAAAAAAAAAAAAATTATATATTAGAAAAAAAAAAAAAATGAAATAAAGTAAATAATGACAAGAACAATAACAAAACAATTATTTACAAGATTTGTTTAAAGGTAGGCAATTCTAAATATTTGGGCACTTACCAATGTAGTCTTTTAAATGATAAATAATAACTGTTTTTTTTTTTCGATTTCTGTTCACTAATATATTAATTATTATTCTTTATTTTATTTCAGTCTTTAAATAACATCAAAAATAATTTGTTGCATTTATCTGACAATTCAAATCTACTTTTGTATCTCTTTTCGCTCGTCATATGGCAGCAGATTCAAATAACACGCCTGTTTCAATGCACTGGTTGTTACGTTAATCTGTTGTGTGATTTCAAAGCATGCTACAGTAACAAAGATTGTTTAATAAATTCAAACTCTGTTTTCATTTACACGCTATCACAGGCTAACGCTATGAAACAACAGAGGTAGGTTTCACTGTTTCGTTGTGGCTGGGAAAGATTTCCGACTATCCATCCCCACGTCACAAAACTATGACGTGTTAAAAACCTAATCTCGACAGTAACCATAACAACGATGCTGAAAATTAATGACGTTAACTGTGACCTAGATTAATCCGACGACACTGACGTAACTCCAGTCCTAATTTTTACATTGATAATGACCTCGACCTTTGACACTCGCCTTCACCTTAACATTAATCGTTAAAATGAGGTGATATTTGAATTTATGGACGTTTTACAATAAGGGATAGTCGGATATGTTACCGATTTGCTTTCTTTTCTTGTCCATATTTCTTATCTTTAAGTTATTTATTGTTCTCTTTAAAACAGTAATTATTATTTGTGTCATTTATTTATTTTCTTCTCTTATTGCAGCGCAGATTAGAAATAATAATAATAATAATAATAATAATAATAATAATAATAATAATAATAATAATAATAATAATAATAAAAATTGCAATAAAATATTATGATAGTGATAAATATCGATATAAGCACAGGAAAAATAACGAAATTTAATTCCAAAAAAATTAAAGAAATAAATGATGAATCAAAACGCAAAAGCAAAGAAACGTCATGTTTGAGAGGTTGCCAGTATGATAGGACTTTTACAATTTATAAATTACAAAACATCATCTG
>CM022668.1:2372988-2462988 GCA_012295275.1 Chrysomallon squamiferum | reverse complement strand
AGGTGTTGTTGAGTAGGAATACAATGAACTGAGCATGGACTAAAGTTTGTAAGTGCAGCAGGACTGGAAGAGACAGACACACAGACACAAAACTGTTCTTGCTGTAATGGCTACACTGTAGAGCAGCGGTATTCTTGTGTAGAAAGTAGCATGAGTTATTAGAATAGTCATAGACTCCTTTATGTAAATTATTTAATGTAAAAATATTTATGTAATTACATAAAGAGTACAAAGATTGTAATTTAAAAATATTTATGTAAATACTTAAAGAGTACAAAGATTTTAATGTAAAAAAATATTTATATATATATACATACAGTATAGTTCTTTAATGTAAAAATATTTATGTAAATACATAAACAGTACAAAGCATTTAATGCAAAAATACGTATGTAAATATTACAAAGTATTTAATGTAAAATATTTATATAACATAAACAGTACAATGCATTTAATGTAAGAATATTTATATAAGCATAAGCAAAGAATTTACTGCAAAATATATAAACACATAAACAGTATAAGTATTTATACATAATCATTACAGAGTATTTAACATAATGTAAATACACAAATAGTACAAGATTATAACGTAAAAATATTTATTTCAATAAATAAACAGTGCAGAGTATTTACTATAAACATATTTATTTCAGGTCATAAGAGAAAAAAGTATTTAATGTAAAACAAAAAATAATAATAATAATAATAAAAATAATTAAGTAAAAAAAAAAGAAAGAAAGAAAATTAATATCAGTAATAGTACAAAGTATTTAATGAAAAAAAGTTAATTTGAAAACTGACACAACCAGTTTGAACTGAATAGATATTAGCTGTATTTCTTTCTTTTTTGTTTGTTGTTGTTATTATTATTATTACTGTTATTGTTATGATTATGATTATTGTTACTATTATTATTAATATTATTATTATTAGTTATTATTAATAATATGTTATTATTGTTATTATTATTATTATTATTATTATTATTATAAATATGATTTCAGTAAGTAAATACCAAATTTTACGTATACCATTTGATACTGATAAGTTATATATGTGTGTGTGTGTGTGTCTTGAAGCATGACACTACTTTATAAATAGTTAAAACAGCCATTTTCATTTTATCCACTAAAATAGTCCAGAGAATAAACTGAGAATAAACTGAGAATAAACACAGTGGATATACAAACTGAATTATGTGGAAAACAAAATGTTATTTTTGCAAGTTATTTCATATAACATGAAGGTGGAATGATGTGTGTTAAAATGTCTAGACTCAGTGTTTGAAATGTTGTAATGTAAACAATAGCTTTTAGTATAATATTAAGATTATAATATTGTGTAATTTTCATTGTTTTGAGATAATCCGATTTTCAAGATTTCAGCAGCTTGATAATAAGTAATAATTAATTTTTTATTATTTTCTAATGTAAATACTGTGAACAAATTTCTGAAACTTGAAATATTAGAACTAGTTTAAAATGAATTAAAAATATGAAAATATAAGAAACAAAATCACATTTAGTATTTTTCAGAATTAACCTAAAGCTTGCTAATAATTTATATTTACCTTTTGTGGTAAAGTAAACATATTTTAACTGCAGAACTGAGTTTTGAGATATAACGTTCTGATGCACTGTCCAAAAGTGTTTCACCACAAAATAGAAAAGAAAATTAAATGTACCGTTTTTTTTAGTATTTCAGGTTCAGTTTACACAAGAGTACAAGTTTACATTATATATATTTTTTTTCTTTCTTACTTTTATCTTGCAGGAAAGTCTGAATAAACCAGAAAAATCCAACTGCTAGCATCCTTACACCGTCATCCCGCGAAATCTTACCTCATTACGATGTTAACCCTGTCTTTGCTGGCCGCACGACGACATTTCAACTTCGCGTCCCAGTTGCCAGCGTCTCTCAGAAGTGTCAAACTTTCCACATCGCCATCGGCAAGGGCCGCAACCCTGTCACACACAACAAGAGCTCTCCTGCTCAAAGAAACAGCTGGAAGGCTGGTGTCAAAGGTCGAAGGTCAAAGATCAGGCTCTGGGACCGCGTGTCCCATCTTTGTGGCTGACCAGAGGGAGAATTAACATCTTAAATCTGGTTCTGTTTTTCATACAAATGGAACTGTATTCTTCCAAATTAACACTGAACCGACAAAGGGAAATAACTACATTTTGGTTGTTTTGTAACAACAATCTACTTCCTATATTCTAAGCACATACAGACAAAAATAAGAGAGAGAGAGATGGAAATGTCCAGTAAAAACAGTTTATCAACCGATAACACGAGAACTGTGATAATATGTGAGTTCAGGTTGAACAGATGTCTTTCAACCTAACCATGCTAGCTCAGACAGATAAGAAACAAATTCTTTTCTGCTTTGTATTCACGTTGTGGTGTTTAATAATATTCTGATATCAGAAATACGTAATGACGGCTGATATTAATTTAGTAATTTCACGATCAGAAATATGTAATGATAGTTTATATTAATTTATTAATAATGTAGTTTACAACATGAGTAATATATAATGATAGTTTATATTAATTTATTAAAAATGTAATTTACACGATCAGAAATGCATAATGATAGTTTATATTAATGTATTAATGATGTAATTTATGCCATTCAGACATCTAACTGAATCATGTAGGACTCATCAGTAGGTTTAAACATCATCTAAAATGAAGTTAAAACTGAAATTTTAAAATATATATTAAAATTTCAGAAGATATAACTTTAAAAATAAAATCAGCAGTGAATAATTATTTAAAAAGAAAATTAAAAAAACATGTTCAGACGTTACTGAAAGGAGCCTTAAATAAAATATGCAAAACACGAGTCTCAGTTTTGTTTACGTAACAAATCGTGAACTGTGATAATAATACTGAATGATAATAATTTTAACAATGACAGTTCCTCTAGTTTCAGAAGTAATTAAAGGCAGACGTTTATCTGAAAGAACACCGTGGCTGTTAAGCGAATTAATTTAATTTTTCTGTGATGACTTTATTTCTCTGCGATTTAAAGTGCAAATTCAACAAATAAATTAAGATTAATGAAATTACGTCTGTAGAAAGTGTTAAAATGGTACTTGCTGAAATATGAATGAATGAATGGTCTAAAAAAAAATATATAAAAAAAATTAAAAATAAATATTGTTCCAAGTTATTATTTTATTGTTTTGATAAAACTATGACTGAATAAGAAAATAGGGCAATAAAATTGTGCTGTTGTAAACCTCTTAATAGTAGTTTGATAGCTGGAATCATGACGTCACTGCACACGTGGCCGATAGGGAACTGTATCTTTAACAAACTGATCTGCTGCGTATATGATGACATCACAAAAATTATTACGGTTTCTAGATATTTTAAATTTTAACTTCCTTCTTGTTATACTTCATTATTAATTAAAAATGGACAGCAAAAAAAAAAAAAAAAAAAAAAACCTAAATAAATATTGTTGTCTGTAGAAAATTAAAAAAAAGCCACTATAATTTTTTTAATGATGAATTAATGAATATATAGAATGTAGATAATTATGTTCTGTATATCACTAAGATTATAAAATTAAAATAGGATTACATATAGCGTTATTCTTTCTTTATGCAAAAGGGTCATCTAGATTTAAAATAATAATAGTAGTTATAATATATTTCCTTTGAGTATTTTTTTTTTTTTTTTTTTTTTTTTTTTAAAGGGAAGTCACTACGTTCTGCACTGAAGGAAATCGTTCGTTTTCATGGGAGGGGGGTGAGGATTCAGGGAAGTAAAAAGTAGAAATAATTTGTCTTTTCTTCTTGTTAAGAAACCTAGGAATGTTGTTTTTAAAATCATATTGTTAAGAGTGAACTGTATGGTGAAAGTAACCAGTGTTACACACGTGTGTATTTACCTGTATCCACTTTTTACTTCCTTCATTTCGCGTACGTCTTTCTGCAGTGGGATGTAACACACACACAGAAAAATAGGACGATTCAAAGGATTTCAAAACCACTTTATCCAAACTATATCACCTTTAATTGACTATAGTAGATATATATATATATATATATTAGCTTCTTCTTCTTCTTCAAAGGATTATTATTACATTTTCTATTATAACTTTGAGAAACCAGATTCCTCCTGTACAAAAATTCAGCTTTAATGTTAGCTCTCTCTCAGTGTGTCACCCATTCATCTCTGGATGTCTTAGTTCTTGTAATGACTCTTATAAACTTTCCATTTTCATTTAATATTAACATAAATTCAAAAACCTTTTATGACTTAAAATGAATAGTGTAAAACATTTTTTTTAAATTTTAAATTTTTTTTTATAATTTTATTTGTATCCTGATTAAAATGGAATCTAAAATATATGTTACTTTTTTTTAAATGTGTGCATTCTCTGTATTAAAATTTATTTATACTGAAAATGTAAGATGTATACATTTACAGTCTAGAAATGAACTGGAAAAAGAAAAATTTAAACAGAAACTGGATTAATTTGAATCATGTGTAGTTATATCTGATATGATAAAGATAAATAATTGTAATTTGAAAAATATTTCAGTAAATAGAGCTTCATCTGTACATATTCATATTAAAATAGGAACAATCTAGAACTCAACTTTCTCTTGTAAAGATTAAATTAAACAAATACAACAAATAAGAAAAAGTAAATATGGGTACTTTGTCTGACAATACATCTTCCACTTATATCAACAAAAAAAATAATTAAAAAAAATACAAAACAAACAATAAAATAAAATAATTGTGTTAAATTTAAAAATGAATTTACAGAGAATTTAAGTAATAAAATATTGTTGATTGCAGAGATTAAAAATAAAGCCCATTCTCAGGTGTTTTTTTTTAATGAAAAATTAAATATATTAATTAATAGAAGACAGTATTAAAATGATTGATCAACAGTAATAATAATTACATAAAATAACATGAATAAATATTGAAAATTCCAAAAGGGGAGAGAGAGAGAAAGTGTGCATAAATGTGTGTGTGAGAGAGAGAGAATAAAAAATATATAATTCTGTTAGTCAGAGTGGGGAAAGATTGATTATGTGGGTGGGTCATTCTATTAAGAATGGTTGTTAACATGTACAGTATATTAAATCATGTGATATATATATATAGTATACTACATGTGGGTTTCATTTAACTTGATCACGTGATGAAATTGTATTGTAAATGACTTTGAGTTGATGTTTCAGTTTTGAAGAATGTTTCTAGTATTACAAATATGAGAATTAACCTGTTCTACTGTACCAAAATAAAACATTTGGACTTAATTTGTCTTTATTATTTTATTTCACAAAACAAGATGAGCATTACCTCAGTACAAGCAATTGTTATTATTATTAATATATGTGTTTCTTAGTTATTTTGTTATTATATTTCATTTCATTTCATTACTTTAGTTTAGTTGTGGGGTTTTTTTTAAAGTTTTTTTTAAATTTAATTTAATTTAAATTTTATTTTATTTTATTTTATTTTATTTTATTTTATTTTATTTTATTTTATTTTATTTTATTTTATTTTATTTTATTTTATTTTATTTTATTTTATTTTATTTTATCTAAGATTTATTCTGATTAAGAATGCAGGGAAGGTTTATATCAAACGAGTACAAATGAACCATAGAACTTGTCTGCAGGCAACAAACAGACTAAAATACTGATGAACTGTTATGGATTTCTACAAACAAAAATAATAATCAAAAAAAAAAAAAAAAAATAAATAAAAAACTCACTTTGTTAATACCTGAAAAGCTCATTTTAAATCTACAAACTTCTATTTTAATTTAAACTAACTCACAGTCCTGCTGGAACGGAAATGAAGATGGAAAAAACTGAATACACCCTCTGTGAGAGAAATATCCTTGAAATACAGCAAAGTTCCACAAATAACCTAACAGAAGATGGGTTTGGTTTTTTTGGTTATCTGGAAAGGTCATTCTAATTTATATTTCTCATTAACATCTGTGGCAGCTGAGTGTTGTGTCAATTCGTGTCCAGAAATAAAACGTAAATTCAAAAAGTGGATTTAAATTTAGAAAAACCATGAAATTGTTTTTATATTATGATTATACAAACAAGACTTAAAAAAGCTAATGTTAGTAGTATCACACATCAAATGAAATGTAGTTGGATCTATCCTCTTCATTACTGTCTTTGGGCTAGATCCTGTTCCAACCAAGGCTCCACAACTGAAAAATTGCATATAAAAACTTTCTTACCACTGTTAATTATATTGCCAGGTTGGAAAGATTTCTTTAATAACATTACAAAATTCAGTGACAACATTCCAAAAGGAAAACATTTCATAACTACATATTTATTAATTTAATTTATTAATTATCTTAATGAAGATGATGTAAAGGTGATACCCAGTGTTATTATTATTATAACTAATGTATATATATTTTGGGTTTTTTCATTATTTTATTATTATTAATCCTTGAATAAAGATCTGAATTTAATTATTATTTCTATTATTTATTTTTGTTGTTATTATTTCAAGTGAGTCTTTAAACTGTGGGTTAATTTTAAAATAAACCAATATATTTTAAAAAAAAATTCACATGGAGCCTGTCATCTGAAGTCAAATATTTTATCAGTCATATAAATAAAAAGGTAGCATTTTATGTTCAATTCATCCTTTAATGTTTTGTTGTTTAATATCTGTAATTTTTAAGTTAAAGACTTTTTTCATAATGTCAGGTTTTCATTTCTGAAATACAAATAATTAAAACAGTTTCATTAATGTCCTACCATTTATCCTAGTTTTCATTTCTTAATAATAATGTTACTGTCCCAGTCCAAATTTAACTAATCATTCCTTAAGTAAATTACTCACACTTAAGAAATATTTTATAAAATCAAAACAATCTTGGATCAGTCTAGAAAAAAAAGTTTATTCAACAAGAATATTTTTTTTAAACAAATAGCAAAACAATTGTTTTGATAATCAATATAATCATGTAAATAATAGTGTATTAATGAAATAATATTCTGTAATATTCAGAAAATAAAGTGCACATAATATTAACAAATGTTTGTATGTAAGCTAAAAAAAAAGAAGACTATAATACTGATATATATATAAAATAATAAATATTAATTTAATTAAATATTTGATGTAGTTAAACCCAAAATAACATAACATTATTGCCTACTGAAATAATAGAACTCTATAAAGACTATTCCACTTTGGCTAATTTACAACAACAACAACAACAAAAAAAAAAAAAAAATATAAAAAAGAACTCAGCCTTTCTAGTCTATGTAATGTATTAAAAACAAAAAATCTGCAAGTGGTGATATAAAACAACATTATGTATGCCCCAAAAATCTGTCAAGTATACAAATAATCTGAATAAATTGTTATTTTAATAAAATATTGCTTAGTAATGCCCATGTTATTTATAAGGAATTCTTTTTATTTATATACACTTGCTGCTTAAACTGATTTTCCTTTGTATTTTTCAAGAAAATAAAATTAAAATGTTTTTAATTACACAACAAGAACAGTTTGAAAATAAACAATTACTTAAAAAGCAACATTATTTGTGCGAGTGAACAAGCTTAAATGCATTTTCAGACTAGCAACTACTGCAAAAATTTGGGTAACCTGAAAATTAGTGATATCATTTGTTAAATGTTTTTATGTAAGTTTATAGTAAGAAGTAATTAAATTTCCTTTTTCACGACAAAAGCTTAATACTTAATGCACTTAACATTATATATATATATATATATAAACATGTTCTTCATGTTGTAGAATATTTTGCTACATGTTTAATATTTTGTATTAGTGATATTAATAATACAAATTTTTTGGTATACACCCTTTATACATACATATCAGAACTTGATTACAAAACTAAAAATAATAATATTATCATTGTGCAGATAACAAGTGCTAGTTAGTATATATTTCTTGTTTCAATTCTCAGATAACAGTTAATACGTTTTAAGTATCATTATTTTTTATGCAGTGAATTTATTTATATGATCAGTAATTACACTTTAACTTGTACGTCATGCTTGTATTAACTGTGTATTTCAACTGTATTCAGGAATATACTTCAACATGAGATAAATAATTTTAGTTCAACTTCAAGTTTCAATACAGTAAGATATTATTCAAAGTAATGAATAAAACAACTTTAATAATCATGCTAAGAAAAAAATTATTTTAATAATAAAACTATATTTTATTCAAATTAAATTCTTTTTTATATTAATTTTGTTTTTCAAAGAATTATTTATCAATAAATTAGTGTTAATTAATGTAATTTTGTTTTTAAACCAAAGTATTGAATTATTTTCTGCTTAAATAAAATATATACAATCATAATGAAAAGTAAATACTGAAGTGTGTAAATATGAACTGATATGTAACTGCAAGTTTAAATAAAATATTAAGAATGTTAAGAAAATGCTGACCAAACAGAGAACCATGGTGCTGTTTAAAAGTGATATCAATTATTTCTGAAGTGTATTAGTAAAATGCAATTTTTACAATGTTTTCTGTACTAAAAATTATAATCACAGTATTCCTTAAATTTATTGTTTTAACAAATGAAATTTCTGTTTACATATACATGCATACAATTCCAACAGCCGAGTTTGAAACAATTTTTCAAGTCAAATTTTTTTTAATTCCTACTGAAATAAAACTCAAGAGTAATAATTACGTCCAGGTAAAATGCAAGAATTCACAAATCAAAGCTTCCAACAGGCTTTTCATATTATCAAATCATTTTATGATTTTGAAAAAAAAATACATTATCTCACTCAGTATCAGTCCATTTCATCCATAGTTCTTGTTTTCATCTTTTGCAGATTTGCCCGACTCTGACGTGCCAAAGTCCCCGGCCCCAGGGAAACCAGCACCAGCTCCTGGAAATCCTGCCCCTTCTGCTGCACCTCCTCCAAATTTCTTAGCCATTTTGTTGATAACAGCCTGAAGTTTTGGATTGTTCTGATACTTGCTGATGTTGGCAGGGTTTGCTGCAACATCCTGGAATGCAGTGACAACCTCTGGGTCTTGAAAAGCTGCCATTAATTCTGGGTCACTGAGAAGCTGACCCAGATCTGGCATCCCAGCTGGCATTCCTCCTGGGAAGGACATGCCTGGGAAACCTGCTCCTGGTCCAGGCATTTCGCCATACTGACTCTGTTCTTGTTTCTCCTTCTCATACTGTTCTCTTGCCTTTCTAATCTTTTCTTTTCTCATCTTTATCTCACGCTCTTCCCTCAAGCGGTCGTACTTGCGATTATGTTCCATTATTTTTTTAGCATTTGGAGTGACTTCATGAAGTACAGCATTAGCATCATCATCATAATCCAGTTTGCAAGCCAGGGTCAGGTCATGGTAGGCTTCTTCCCAGTTACCTAACATTCTATTGGCTTTTCCACGCCACTTGTATCCTGTAGCCGAGTCAGGATTCAGCTCAATTGCTTTACAGCAGTCATGAATGGCTTTTTTGGGTTTCTTCATTCTAAGAAATACACTTGCCCTTTTGGCATACATCAATGCAGAATGTGGATTGTTTTTAATAGCATCACTGTAGAGTGCTATAGCATCCTCCAAACGACCATCGTTCGCTGCTTCCATCGCTTCATTTCGCTTTTCGTTAGCGTAGTCGATCATTTCATCTGTAATTTCAGCGCTGTCGTCTGCATACTCCGGATAATCTTCGTCGTCATCAGTTACTGTTTCCAACGGTTCGTATTCTATGTCACTTTCAACAATTTCTTCCTCTTCTTCTTCTTCGGGCTCGGGTTTTGTCGCTTTAGCACTGTCTGAACTTTGATCCGGTTGTTTTTGTTGCTTTGCGGCTTTTCTAGGTGGGATGGTAGCACCCAGATTTTCTAACCATTCTTTGTAAAACGCCAATTCAGGGCTATACAAAATGTCAGGATTTGCTTTGCAGACATCAGTAAATATCCTAAGCATTTTAATCTGTTCCGAAGTTAGATCCATGTTTATCGTGGCACGAAATAAACGCAATTACAAAAAAATACAACGCTGACTGCAGAAATTTCTAGCACAAGTTGACTGGTACACGATAGTAATGAACCGACGTTTTAGAAGCGTAACGAAATTTATAATAACAGATTTTGGACCGGAGAACATTAACAAACTTAAGGCCAGACTAAGAAGACCACGTGCTGAATTCACGGATGTCGATCCATATAATCAGTCCTTGAAGACAATAAATAATAACAATTATATTACGTTGATAAAGAAAGAGCAGGAATTAAAACACGAATAGAAATATTCTATTCCTTAAAATGTTCATAAAATTGATACTTTAGTGAATCTTTTCCTTTATTTATTATTATTATTAGTAGTAGTAGTAGTAAGTAGTAGTATTTATCTTACTTTTACACTGAAATTAAATGTCACTTGCTTAATTTTATTTCAGAGGTTTGTTTCGTTTAATTATTTTATAATATTTATTTATTTATTCATTCTTTAAAAAAAAATTAAATGTCATGACCATGTTCCTTTTTCATATTTTATTTTATACAAATTATATTTCCATATTGTTTCAGTCCATTTTGAAAAAAATTATTATTATTATTTTATTTATTTATTTGCATTACTAAGTTATATTTCCATTGTTTACGTATCTGATTTATTCAATGCTACTTCTGCACAATTGTTTCCTTTTATACCTTTCAACTTCCAAAAAAAAAAAAAAAAATGTATATATATATTGGAATTTCTTCATTCACAGCTTTGCTCCGAAATGATGTGTTCTTACTGGATCATTTGGAACTCGACTTTTCTGTGTCTGTAAATTTAACCAGGACTCTAATCTAAACCTGAAGCATGTTTGAAATGTTCGTTAACCATCTACACCATCTCTTCCAGTCTCACCCAAATGTAAAATAGCAGCAACCATGAACTGCTAAAATAACTGGATTGTGTCGAAAGGGGAAACAATAAAATTTCAAATGATTACATTTACACTCTGTAAATTAATGAACATGTTAAATACAAAACGTCCTTTCTGATCAATGCTGCTGCCAGATACTTTTTTCTAATACTATATGGTGCTTATATAACCATTTTAGTTTCCATTACTTGAGTTTTTATTTTTTTTATGAAATGTTGCCATGACCCAACAGAGCATTAAAAATATATTTCTCTACTGAACTAAAAATATTATATCTAGAATTTTTTTATTTTAACTTGGAGTACAAGGTCGAATTCAAGGTCAAACAAAAGGCCCAAAGGGTTAGTACGTTTTAGCTTGCACCTATAAAGGAAATATCAGATTCGACCCACTAAGTAGATCCACGTTTTATCTGTAAATTTCATATCTGTTTTCACCTTTCTTTCACCTAGCAATATTTTTCTAATCATTCTTCCATTTTACTTCTAAGATGGTCTCCGCAAATTTTACTTTCTTTTTATTTTTTTTTTTTTATTTTTACTGTGTTTGTAGGAAACTGTCAAAATTATTATCATGCAAATTTACAAATATATATTTATCGGGCCTTCTTTGATAAGATGAACATTTAAATTAGTATACATCGGTGAATTTTAAAAACAAGTTTGGTATTAACAGTATAGTTTTGACGGAAGCAGGAATCAGTGAATGTTTAACGACATCCCAACAGGAAAACCTTACTGGCTATTTTGAGCCGAACTAAAGGAAAATGCTACAAAATGATTATGTTTTCTATAATAAATAAATAAATAAAAACAGAGTGTTAAGAGCTATACAAAACTAAAAGCATCACAGATGTATAATTTTGACATGTACATTTATGATTTCGTTTCCAGTTCCTCTTTTTATGACTTCAGACATGAATATATGACGATGTATTAATTTTAAAATGAAAATAATAATGTATATGTATGCATCATAGAATATTAAATTTTAATATAAGAATAATACTCTGTGTCTATGTGTGTGTGTGCGTATATATTCATTGTTAAATTTTAACATAATACTATAATAATGATAGAATGTTATATTCATATAAAAATAATGTTTATACATTTATTGTAGAATGTTAAATGTTAACATAATAATAGTGTTCATGTATACGTGACAGAATGTTATATTTTAACATAATTAATAATGTACATGTATACATTATGACGGAATGTTAACTTTTGACATAATAATAATTTACATGTATACATTGCAAACGGTGAAAATTTCGCTAAAGTTCCGTCAACTAAAAACCTTCAGCTGCAAAAGTTACAGGAACTTCGTACGTTTTTCAAAAATATAGTCATCGACCCTTAGTTACACGACAACCAATTAAAAAAAATTCGGTGTGGACCCTGTTAAGGGTTCCATCAAAAAATCTTATTATGGTTTCTTTTTTTTTTTTACCTTTTGTTTCTAGAGTTCATCAACCATGAACTCCACGACAAACAAGGCGCCTCATACGAGGAGTTGTGCAGTTATTGGCCATTCTGAGAATGTTCACCCCCGCACCACGCTCAGGTTACTGCACACGCAGAGGAATTTGTGTGGGATGGAAAAACACCTTTAATAAAATATTAAAGAAAACGTGAATAAATGAATGAATGAATGTTTAACGACAACCCAGCACAAAAAATAAATAAATAAATAAATAAATAATAAAAAAAATAAATGCACAAGTTACAGCACATTGTTTGGTGGTTTAACATAATAATATACATATATACAATAATTATGTATATGTATATATTGCAGAATATTATATTTTTATATAAGAATAATAATGTATATATATTTATTATAGAATGTTAAATATTAACATAATAATAATGTTCATGTATATATGACAGAATGTATTATTTTAACATAAGTAACTGACGGAATGTTCACATAATAATTTACATGTGTATATTGCAAACGGTGAAAGTTTTTCCAAAGTTCCTTTCCGCTCAAAAGTTATAACTTTGTAGTTTTACAAAAATATATTCTTCGGCACTTAGACGACAAACAACATAAAACGTCGGTATGGACCCTTTTAAGGGTTCCACCCAAAAATCTTATTAGTTTCATTTTTTCTTTTGTTTCAAGTATTCACCCATGGACCCACCCGCCACCGTGACCAGCCGATCAGGTCTGCGTGAACTCTGGGTCAAAGTGGTGGGTTGTCAATGGCGATGTACTCGATTGCAGATATTAACCATGACTCAACCACCAGGATCACATCGTCCACTTCACCGGTCACACCTCACGGCAAACAAGTCTCCTCATACGAGGAATTGTGCAGTTGTAAACCATTCTGAGAATGTTTACCCCCGCACCACGCTCAGGTTACTACACACGCAGGGGGAAAATGCTAAGAAGAAGCAAGATAGAGGATCTGGGCAAATGCTTAATTGATTGATAGTGTATTTTATCTGGGCCTGCTGAAGTGTCATGAGCTCTATGTAGAGCGTCCTGCAATTATTGTGTGGAAAAGGCTTATTTTTTACTTCACCATTATCAGATGAAAAATTAATAGTCTGCTTTTCCGCTTTATTGCGTACAGATGCGAAATCATCTGTACTGAAAGAAGAAGAATTATGAGAAAAGTTAATGTCACAGAGAACGTGACATCTCTGTCACTGACTGATAAATGGTGGACAGTGTTACTGGATGCCTTTCCTATGATTTTTCATATCCTATTCCACACAGATTTGACTGGTGTTTGAGAATTGATACTGGTAATGTATTTCCTCCAGGATGTCATCTTACTTTGTCGAATTTCTCTGCGTGCCTTTGCACTAGCAATGCAATAAACATCCAGATTGCCCTCAGTTGGCTCCCGTTTGAACCTTTTCAAGGCCTTGTTGCGCTCTTTGGTTGCATCTTTACAAGAATCAGTAAACCAAGGTTTATTGAAACGCTTTGGTATTGCCGAAGTCTTAGGTATAGTGTCTTCTTTGATGTCCTTCAAAATGGAAGACGAACGCTGCACATATGTTAGAATTGATCTTTGAACCCGTTCAAGAGAAGGTGGTCCATTATTCTCCATGAAAATGGGGAAAATGGTCACCACCACAAGGATCGGGACCAACTACAGACGAAATCGAGATAAAATGGACTACAAAGGGTTAAATCTATTGAACTGAAGGTATATCTTGCAGAATGAAAATATGTTACTTTTATCATTAAAGCGAATCAAATCACTTTTGAGAATTAAGTCTTCCAGTTGTTGACCTCTGTTATTAACCTCTTCATATCCCCCCACAAGGTATGATGACCATTGAAACATCCCATCAGAGATCTATGAGATCTTGCTCTTGAGGGGTTAAAACTGAAATGATTGCGAGGAGGTAAATAAATTGAACACAGAGTTAAAGTTTTATGCGCTGTGTGTTTAACAGCTGCACCCTGTAAGCTGGTAGTTAGGATAACTATTCTGATTAACAAGAATAGAAATACCTGCAGATGCTCTATGTTTCCTGGTATTTGTGGTAGAGGTTAAATCCCCTAATAATAATACGACCAGTCTCTTTAAGTAGTTTACTGAAGATACACTGCAAGGGAATTACGTTTAACAACTAAAAGGCTCAATGCATCAAAATTAAACCTATGCCCGCGGCAGTTCCACTGAATGACTGAATTAGTCATTAGTAGATAGTATGGGGTTTAATTTTTCCTTCGGTGACCTTCGAGGCTGTGGACGATTTACTGATATATGCGTCAGATCATCCACATCAGCCAACATTCTGTAAGGATTATTGGTCAGAATCAGTTGTTTTTCAGCTTTCTTTAATCTTTCTGATTCTTGGTTTATTTTCCAGAAGGCAACTTGCTGGAAGCTGGCAGCCCGGCAGATGAGCTCTTTGAAATATTTTTATAATCCAAAGAATTTTGTGCTTTTGCATTATGTTTCTTTGTTGTTTTTTTTTTCAATATCCGAAATCTTTTAAAATTTGTCTACACCGATTGGCCATATTAAATCCGTCTGAATGGCTATGTTGGCTGTAGACACCCTAACAGCGGCTGCAATATGATTTACTTGCTATCGCTGTTGAAGACAATTATACCACTTTTCTAGCCTCAGGAAATGACAGTTTTCTTTCGACTTTTATTCGTTGTACCATTTTTCATTTCGGGCACTCTCGCGAGTACGCAAAGTGCTTTCCTCCACGATTGGTACATGTCATATCATTTTGACATGTCTTGCCTTCATGGTCAACCTGTCCACATCGAGCACCTGTCAATCTGTTACGACATGTATTCTGTCCATGTCCATATTTGTGACATTTAAAGCATCTTAGAGGCACATCAGGAACATGCAAATGTCAGAATACAGGTACTTGATGTAACGAGTTCGTTGTTCCTATGCACCTCTCTGTGCTTGACAGATGTGACACCTTGTGAGAAGAGATTTTTGCAAACCTCTTCCTCACTGACACTTTCCAGATCCCTACACCAAATCACTCCTTCCGATGTTTTCAGTGTTGTGTGCGGACTGACTCTATCTAGTATTCCATACAAAAATCTTGACTTAAGTAATTTTTAGAATGACTCTCTGTTAAGCATTCTTCCAACAACGAGCCATTCCTGAATTTCTTTACATTTTTAGGCTCACTGGCCAAGCCTTGGAGCAAGGGGAACATGCTGCTGTGGATAACCACCAGACAGTCAGCCAGCGATATATGGTCGATATACTCAGACAATAAAAACATAAATCACCTGATTGACCCTAGCCACCGGTCCAAGAACAACAGATACAGACAAGAAGTTACCATCTTTGCTCCTGACAAAATTAAACAAAACAATGGTTGTTAGCTCTTGAGCTTGGCGTACCAGCCAATTCATTAGATCGAGCCAAACTTGACCTCCCGTCTACATGAACTCCGGGTCAAAGTGGTGTGTTGTCAATGGCGATATCCACGACTACAGACATTAAGCATGACTCAGACACCAGGATCACATCGTCCACTTCACCGGTCACACCTCACGGCAAACAAGGCGCCTCGTACGAGGAGATGTGCAGGTATTGGCCATTCTGAGAATCCTCACCACGCTGAGGTTACAGCACATGCAGGGGAATTTTTGTGGGATGGGGGAAAACTTTTAATAATAAAAAAAAAAAATTAAACAATTACTGGAAATAAAAAGTCGGGTGGGGTAAATATTCAAGATGTTTCATTAAAGAAAATGGCTTTAAAAGAAATGTTTTGAAAATGAATTTAAAATTGTTTGGAATTATACAGTGTCAGTATTTCTTGGTAAATGTATGAATATGAATTCAAATTATAACATTTTAAAGACAGTTTACAATAAAGATGCCTCAAAGGTTATCAACCCTTTTTATGCTGAGGTGTTGTCAGCTTTTGATTATGTTACTATTTTATCAGAAGAAATATTGTCTCAGCCACATTTTGAGAATCCTTTCATTAAATATAAAAATAAATTATTTAATTTTTTTATTCAGTGTGGAATAGTCAAAGTGGCTGATATTGCATATGAAGTAATTTCAGGTTTTCTTCCTTTTTCTGCAGTTGTTGAAATTATTCATGAAATATAGTTTTCATTTGATCAATTAAGAAGACTATTACTATTTGGATGTTCTCTCACAATTGAAAATAGAATTTATAAGTATTATTCTATAAATTTATAGAATATCAGACTTCAAGAGGCGTGTGAAAATTGAATTAAAAGAAAAGAATAATATTATTATTATTATTATTTTTTTTTTTTTATTAATAAATATTACGTTTCATTGCATTAAAATAATTCTTAATCAATACCGTATTCAAAACAAACTTTCAGCTTTTATTAAGAATATTAAAAATAATATTTTTCGATAATTAAAAGATGATATACTGTTTTCAAATATCCAGTAGTGAACTATAGGTAATCAATATCTCTCAGTCATCAAAATGTGTAAATGTATTACTATAAAAAAAACAATCAGTATGTGAGTGGTCTGAGGAAATAAGTGTGTGCGTATTTTTATTGTTATATATTATTATTTTAATACAGAAAAATGTGAGAAACTTTCACACGTTGTGAAAAACCAGTCAACGTTATTTGCTGGAGAACGTCATCTACGAGGGTCTGTATCTGAGTGATCTTTGTATGTGCACGTATCTTCTTCACCTGACACTGAAATTGTCAGTCTCGGAAATCTGCTATGACAAATTCAAGTTTCTGTAAAACTAACAGAAATCTTCTTTCAAGAATGAAATATGGCTGTAACACTGTGAGTCTCTGATGGATCATAAAACCCCATAAAATTTGTATGGTGTAAAACTGAAAAAAATCTTCTTTCAAGAATGAAATATGACTACGATTCTTTCAGACTGAGATGTGTCGTAAAAGCCCGTAGACTTTGTATGAGTTTTGTGGTGATGTAAGTTCATTATCAGAAAATGATAGTGAAGAATTAACAACATCAAATCATAAAAGAAACAGATCATTTTGTAAATATAAAATAAGCATATCGATATATAAATAATATTCTGCAGAAGAGCAAACTGAAAGCATCAATCACTAAAATATTACTATAAGTTTATTAGTACTATACATGCTACAGAACTATTTTAGAAATCTACCATGTTACAGTGAAGCTAGAACATCCAATCCTACAAACTGACCTGACTTTTTGAAGACTCGAGATCAGAATGAAATACTTTGAATGAATGAAATATGTCAGTACAATTGTCAGTTACTGGTTCGTGTGAAATACTGTGCATTAAATGTAGTAACGTTAGCTTTAACAAAAACAACATATTATAATCGCTATTACTCTGATATTTTGAGTTCCTGATGTTGCGTGAAGATCCCGTAAACTTTGTCTGATGAAGGTAACTTCACGTGCACAAGAGGTAACTTTCCAATTAGAAATGTTGAAGGAAAAAACCTCAAAAAAAAAAAAAAAAAAAAAACCCCAAAACCCAAACAAACAAAACAACAACAATAAATAAATAAATAAATAATCCGCAAAAATATATCTAGTTAAACACAAAGTGTCTAATAAGATTATTTTTTCTTTAGACTAAAATATTGAACAAGAAAGTCAGTATGACAAGAATGTAGGAGATATAATTTCACCCTCAATGTAATAAATACGTGCGATTATTTGTACATAGTATGCTCATAGCTGTTTTATAATGTAAACTAAAACATGAAGAGGACTGCCACAATCAGCCTTTCAGAATGATTATCTGGTTCACCATCAACCTGTGACAGGAGAAAATTCCAATATTATATGTGTTATGTTTACTTTTAAAAGTATTTCACAATCAAAATTAATATAAAATATTTAGGAAAATTTATAGTATAAGAGTGACATAATGGCCTGAGACGGCAAAGGTGTGAACACTTGTAAAAATTGTTTGAATTAGATGAGTTTACTTTGAAAAGAAATTGGGATCAGTGACGGTCGGATACTTAACATGATTTGTAGTCTTATATTCATATTTCATTCCAGTGACTCTGCTGTAGAAAATAAGCGACACCCCAAAGTCAAGCAAAACTGTGGCATTATGTGAAAATCATTAATTTCGTCCAAAGCAGGTAAATTTACCTGTATAACTTTGGAAAGTTCACTTTTGTACGAATCTTTCGTGTGATGCGAAAATCCAAAAACTTTGTCAGAAGATAGTAATCTTAAATAAAATAATGCGACACACATTATATATAGATTGTAATTCATACAGTTCAGATAAAACGAAAATCTTCAAAATGAATAAAATATGACAGTACAATTGTCAGTCACTGGTTCAGTGTGAAATACTATACATTTAATAATAAAGTTAGCTTTGTCATTATTACTCTGATATTTTGAGTTGTTGATGCAGCGAGAAAAACCCGTAAACTTTGTCTGATGCAAGTAACTTCACGTGCACAAGAGATAAGTTCACAATACGGACATACGGAAGCGAACAACGATTTGTCAAGATACAAATCACGTATTTAGAAAAAAAAATAAGAAAAAAAAAAGAAGAAATTAATGTTTCTACTAAAATGCGTATAAATTATAATATCGCCCTGATATATACTATATATGTGTTATTATTTCACAGCTACTCAGCATGTTTTAGATATTAAATATGCTCATGGGAATTTTACAATGGAAACTAAAACATGAGGAGGACTGCCACTGCCAGCCTTTCAGAATGATCGCTATGATATTCTACGCTTTGTGCAAAGTATTTTTTTTTTTTTTTTTTTTTTTTTAGGAATACATTAACATATTCCACCAGACAAATGACACATTGAATTCATCAATACGTTAGTTTAAAATCAAAACTTTATTTTTTTTTTATTACTTCACCATGTCAAGTCACCAGAAATCTCTGGCAAGTATGTAATATGGTAGTAAGACTGTGAGTGTCTTACGCGGTATACAAATGTGTTAATTGTGTCCGATACAGATACTTTAACAGACGGATTAACTAAGAGCTCAGAAAAAGACACCAGTCTTGAAAAATTAGCATAACCTCATGAAACAAACAGAAAATTTTGTAAAATATAAAATAAGCTTATTCTTAAAGCACAAATCATTAAACTATTAATACAAGACATGCTAAATAGTTGTAATAGAAATGTGCTATTTAACAACGAAACTTGAAACCCAATTTTACAAACTGATCTGACTGAAGACTCGTGATCAGAATGAACATTTTGCGAATCATTGGGTTTCATGTTAAAAGCTGTAAATTTTATCTGATAAACCACATTATAATCGCTATTACTCGCATATTAATTTCGCCCTTAATATGCTATTTATTATTATTAGAGCCTTTTGAATACCAAATATTCAAGGGTGTTTTTCAATGCAAGCCAACAGATATGAGGAGGACTGCCACTTTTTCTTAATGAAGGTCAGTCGCTGTTTAATTTCTTATTTACTGTCCAGTTTCATCGTTTTGAAGTTGTAATCTTCTTATGATACATTTAAAATTAATTAATATTGTAATAAAATAAAATTATTATCTGAACATTTTGATAAACTGCGGGGAGGTGATGGTAGATAATGGGAATGCTGTTTTTCTTCTTTTTTTAAATGACAGGCTTAAGTTTAAATTTAAGCTGGGAACTTATTAAACATTATCCTTTATTTTCTTCTTAGCGTTCCCTAAAAAATATTTTCACTAGTTCGTTAAGAACTTAGTGTTTTTGGGGGGATTTTGAGCACTTTTGGCTTCCACATAAAAAGGGGGGAATTGAAACACACATCAGATAATGACGTCATACATGTGTACCCACATCTTTTTAGTTGACAGATTTGACTTTATTTCTCGATTTTCTAAAAATAATGTATCTTTTTAATTTTCGAATAACAGACTGGGAAAAATCCAACTAATTCCTTATTAGATGTGTTGTTTTTGCTTTCAGAAATGAAGCATTTCAACCCAATTTATTTTTATTTTTTAGTTTTGTAGTTTCCATTTATTAAGTGTTGCCATTTTCACAATACAGAGAATGGATAAAAACATTTATATATTTTTTTTATTATTTTATGTATTTCGACAAAAACCTATATTATATTTGGATATAAATAACGCAACAAAAAGGTGCAATCAGCCTCTATTGAATATAAAAAAAACGAGCAGTTTGCGTTAAACGGGAAAAAAATGCACTGAATAATGTTTTTGTTTTTATTTTTGTATTTAAAATATAGAACATCTGTTGAAAAGAAAATTAAATATTGTGATCAGTCTAAACAATCTTAGTAATTTATTTACTCTCTTCTTGCACTGTTCTTTTAAATTGTGTTCATGTTTGTCGTACTCAACAGAGAAAACAATGGATCCAGAAAACCAATGTTTTCCATATATATATCGTGATAAATAAAAATTGGAAAAATGCAAGTTCTGAAATATTAAATGGATCTTTTAAGCAAAATCATCAGGTTAAAAATTAATCAAATCAATATCAAAATCTTGATGGTGAAAAAAATGAACATTTATTTTATTTTTGAAAAACAGGCATTAAGTATTTAGATAATTTTTACGTGTCCCTGTGGTACAGTTCTAACCTCCAAACAAAAATGGCGTATTACAAATACGTACTGTAAATCATCACTGCATGGATCTCACAGCTCGAAACATTTTATTTTCTTCCATGATCCTTTCATTAGTTAACATGATATTTTTTGGAAATCTGAAAAAAAAATTATTCTTACATACTCCGATTCCATGTCAAATTAAATATACGTTATTCATTGCAAGCTGGTATTGTGGTGTATTTTCATACCCGTATTGTGTATTTTCTATTTTAATTTTGTTAACGTGTTTGCCATAGAAGCAGTCGAGACAGATGTATATCTAAATATATACACTGGGGGGGAAAAAAATACAAAAAGGAATCTTTGTCGCCCTTCGTGACTTGCGAACTTAACTGTCTGTAAATGCCTCTGTACAAAATTACTGAATGACAATGAATAATTTTGTTTTGCACTGAGTGTATAATTTTAAGCTGTTGGCTTCGACTTAAATGCTTATCAACTGCATTCTAAGTTATCGTGAAAAAAAAAAAAAAAATCATCATATATTTTGTGTTTATTTCAATGTATCAATCTTGTGTACCAAGATGCCGCCACGGCTGTACAAAACTTGCACCTACCCAGGGTAGGCTGGGTCAGTTTTGGGGTATGTTTCTCAACCAAAAATTATTAAAAATAAACAAAATAAATAATTATATATATATATAAGTAAATAAATAAATTTGGATATTTCAAGCGTTTAAACTACACTGAAGCTTTTTATTATTATTATTTCTTTTTCTTTTTTTTTTTTTTTTTAATTTGTAAAAAATAATTTTTACAGTATCAGAGATATCCAAATCAGTCTGTAAGAAGAATTGTAATCTTCGATATATTTTTCGTGTTTGTGTGTCGTTAAACATTCATTCATTCATTCATTCATTACAGTCTTGTGTAATGGAATCGACATCCATGGGTTCTTCAAACTGAAAATAAATTCCGATGAAAGTTTTTAATTTTTTAAAAAATTTCGTCGTTTATCTTTATTTTAATAAAATAAAATAAAATTGTTTTTGCCAATCGTATATACGTTTATTCGGTATGTTGTTATTAAATAAATGAATTTTGCTAAAACGTTTAAAATAAGAAAGTAGGATACAGATAATTTGTCCTCCATTGTCTTTTTTGTTTTTCCGGCATTTCTTTTGAATAAATACAACTTCCAACAGAGATCAATAAAAGATTATACTTCTTTTCTCTTTTTTCTGTATATAAATATTAAAATTATTTCCATTATTATTATTATTGTTAAATGATTTTAAAATAGCGCAGATTTATTCATCTCTAGGGATTAATATTGATGCAGTTATTTTATTGAATTATAAATTTTCAGATCCACATTGTTCAAGTATATATATATGTATATTTTCATTCTTATTTGTCTTTTAAATTTTAGTATTGTTATCTTTATTAACTATTTGAAAATAAAAAGCAAAGTGGAAAAAAAAAAAAAAAAGAAAAAATTTTTTTTTTTTTTTTTTTTTTTTTAAATTTGGGTCTCTGTCGGTCAAGATGATTTGAAACTTGATTTCTACACATAATTTTTATTGTCCATTCGTCTATGTTGTAATTCTGATGATCTGAATGGAAGTCCTCTTATGTAAATAATATTAAATAAATCAATTTTTAAAAATGAAGAGAAATAACGTACTCAGAATTCAAGATGTTCTAGCAAGTTGTAAACCCTGTATACATCGAGGGATGTGGTCACTGTAGTGTTTCGTTTTAATATCCTTTATCTCGTTGATGCATACAAGTATCGTTTCAGAACAAAGCTCTTTAAAAAAAAAGCTATACAGACTGAGTCGTAGACAACGCATCAACATCAGTCGGTTCTGTGTTTATTGATACCAAACGAGCGGTATAGTCAGAATGGCACATTCATCTGTATTCATGCGCAGTAACCTCGTAGTGGTGCTGGGGTGAACATAATCTGTCAGCGACTACATTTGGGTTTTGAATATTTTTCATGAATAATTTCAACAAAAGCAGAAAAAATATTTTTTTTTTAAAATAAAAACATCAGAGTTCGAAGAAAGAAGCAAAAACTCTATTTTCCTGGAATAAAATGTAATTAAATTGATATCACTATTCGTATTATGTAAATAAATATCTTCTGAACAAGTGTATATCAGTTCTAGATCAAAATAATCGTGGGCTGAAGTACTACTAGGACAGTTTTTGAACCGAACACACGGCGAACAAATACTAAATGGCGGATTTTTCGTCTGCAGTAGTGAAAATAGCTTGTATAATTCAGAAGACGATAATTGCCATTATGTAATCACTAACGGTTTACAAATACAAAATCTAATTTTGGTTAATGCTATTTATTTTATGTTTGAATAATTTACGTTATCTAATAACATTTTGGCGTAATTTATGAAAATAATAACCCCCTTCAATATTATAATGGAACACTCCGCTGCGCTCTTTCAAAATGACTGGCATATTTGTTAGGGGTGTTGGATTGTTAGTGGCATTGTACTTGTAGGGACTGTAAACAATTCATTCGTCTATTGGTTTTACCTTTTTACAATTTTTATTATTAAAATCAAATGTAATATTTAGTATACTTTATACAATACATAATTATTTATCTTTATCAAGTGGGGATCAACTACATATAAATTTGTTTTTAAATGTTACGGGAGCAATGTATTATTTTCCCTTTCTGTGTTGAGAGATGGGTGTGTGCGTGACTATATGCAAATAAGGTCAAGGTCATTCCATTGGATAATAAAATGTTGATAGTTGACTTTGACAGTGTCTGTTTTAATATTTGTATGCAAAATTTGACAACAATTAGATAAAAAAGAAACGTAAATGTACAAGAAAACATTTTGTTATTTCTGGTGCCACGTATGTTTCAAGACGTAACGTAATTTATTCGCTCCTGTTTTCTCAAAAGATCGGGCATTTTAGTATCTTTGATTTGACGTAGCTCATAAAGTATTTATCCAGTTTGCAAGAGTCTGGACAAAAATAAATATAATATTATTTAAACACATGCAGACAATTTGATTATCTTCTTTTATATATAAACGTTGTATGATGCATATAACAAGAACATAAAAAAGAAACAAAAAATTCTCCGATGTGATTGATGTAGTTTAAGATTGCAAGTGTAAAATTTTGTAAACTTTTTTTTTGGTGCAAGTAACACCATCTACAGAACAGAAAACATTATTCAGACATACTGACGTACTGCTGTAAAATTGTGTAACTGTAATCTTTAGTCTGTCATAATATTTGCAGCAAGTGAACTCCAAAAGATGACAGTTTTAAAACAGATTGATGATGGGGGAGAGGGAAATATTTTTTAGTTTCTTTTCTTCTTCTTCTTTTTTTTTTTTTTTTTTTACTCTTATGTTTACAAAATTCGTTTAGGAATAGCTTTAACCTGAAAGACAAAGTCATGATTAGTAAAACAGATTGGAAGAAGGCTTATTGTCTGCAGGAATCAAATATCAGATATTCGCTGCAAATACAGGAACAAAAAGCTCTGTAAATATATTATTATTTTCATCAGGAAATCTAATAAAAAGCTTCAAATAAGATCGAAATAATTACAAACTGACTACGCCTTTACCACGATTGTTGTTCTATACAGCAAAAGATTGAGCTGAAGCAATACAGTTTCATCGTTTTTACCGATGTATCAATAAGTTTCCATTGAATAACTGTCCTTGTTACTGTGTCAGTTAAATTGATTATAATGATAAATAAATGTATGAGTATTGTTTAAAAATCAGTCTGAATGAATGAATGTTTAACGACACCTCAGGACAAAAAATATATCGATAATCAGTCTGATACAGGTTAAAAGCCAGACAGACAGTGAATAACTTCAGAATTAAATGAATTTGTGAACTGCACTGAAACTCAGTATTTGATCAGTGCATACATATCAAAACCTTTTTATGATAATTAATAATCTAATAATAAATAAATAAATATTAAAGTCAACTCATTTCGTCCTTGAAAACATTCAGCTTTTTATTTTCTGTGTGAGTGTTTGTAAAATGGAGATGTTAAATTTCCCTGAACTCAAAATGGCGGGAAAAATAAACACGGCAACAAAATGATGTCATCCACATGTACAAAAGATGTAATACTTAGTTGTGTATATATATATATTCTCGAATGGTAGATTCTGTAAAGAAATAAGCAATTTATATCCGTATATATAACATCTATTCTTGCCTCTTTCAGAAAAGAAGTATTTTTGACATTAAAATTTTTGTAAAATATTATCCTTTTGTGTTATCAATTTCATTAGAGAGAAAATTAAATAAATAAATAATAAAAAACGTATTTTGGACGCTTTACAGTTTCATGTTTTATCGTAACTATTGCATGTAAATAGTTACTATGGAACCAAAGCATCACATCGAAAATAATATCAGCTAAAATGTGTATCAACGATCCATTAATCCTAACATCATATAGAACAGGAGGACTGCCACTCTACAAAATGCTGTGTTTATGAATGAATGTCGATGTTATTGCTTTCTGAAGATTGAAAAAAAAAAAAAATCTTGTAAAGAATGCCGAGATGTTAAATATTATATTACTGCGTTTTTTTTTTTTTTTTTTTTTTTTTTTTTTTTTTTATAGTACTAAAGATAAATGTTTCATTTACAAAAAGTTGGGAAATCTCTCAACACAGAAAAATTTACTGATATAATTTAGTTTTTCTGTTTTATGGAACAGCTAAAAATGGAGAAATAATCAGGGCTATGTTCTTGCGTCGTTCTACATTGAATGTTTAAGCCTACTGAATAATAATTTCTTTTCACAAACTTTTGCAGATGCATCAAATTTCGAATATTTTTAAAATAACAGCATTTCATGGACCTGTGATTTAGTGTCCTCCTTTATGAAGTGAAAAACGTATGCTTAGTTTCAGTAATAGCATTATCATAATTTATGTAGATTTTTAAACGTCAGTTTGCTTATTATAATAATTTATGTTGCACACAGACTTGAGGTCGAACTGAATGAAATTTGTGAGATTTTTTTGCGAAGACAAAAATTGTTCTTAATTACATTTTTCTGTCTAGCGAAATGATTAAATTCTGGTCAAAAACAGATTAAGTGCAAAATTTTTTTTTTTTTTTTTTTTTTTTTTTTTTCAATATGATGTAAAAATCATCTAATCAAACACAGCATCAAATGGCTGATAAATACGACTGACACTGTCGATGTTGCCAACATAGTGGTCCCAGCCACAGTTTCAACGAATGTCATATCATCGCCATTTAAGACAATTTTGTCACGAATTCACAAAACCACACACATTTGTTTCTATTTATGTAAAAAAATACTTTTTAAACTAAACTAAATCAAATTACAAGCTTTGCGCAATCAGAAATATATATATATATATATTAAAAAATAATTGTCATTTTTAAATTTTGTTATAAAATCCAATAAGTTTAAAAAAAAAAAAAAAATAAATAAATTCAAATAAGATGTAGATGAAATCTAAACGACTACATTACAAATACTTTGTCTTTAACTAGTTTCCGGACAGTTCACCAAATAAACATTGACAGATTTCACACAGTGGCGGCTGGTCCTTTCCTCAAAATAAAATATCTGTCAAATAAATATGAGACAACTTCATCCTTCCTTGACCGTCTAAATAACTTGAAGCTAGTTCAACTCCAACATTGTTCCAGTCATCTTGCGATTTAGAGATAATGTATTCATTAATACTTCGTTTAAATTCCAGAAATAGTGATATCCATATTGTTATCGATCTGTATAAATGTGCATGAAATAATCATATCTATCTGTAATTTCCAAGAAATGTTGTTTGTATAATATACAGTCTTTATTCAGATGCACTAGTCTTAGGTGGTGACACATTGCATAGTGGAAGACAAAATATGAATTAGTCCCCGCTAAAGTATCAGCGTTGAAATTCGATGCAAAGACCGACTGTATGAATTAGTCTATATATATATATTTGGCTTCACATCAAAAAACTTCATATATCTTTCTTCAAACACCTGGTTATGAATTGGATTTTTTTTAATAAAGATTTTAATTTTGATGCATACTGAAGATATAACTTAGGAAACGTCTTTGAAATAATATATCAAATATCTTGTTCTGTACGATATTTCGTTTTCAGTTTACACAGTAGTTTTACATTACCCGATTAAACACCATGGATGTTTAGTAGCTATTCATATTCCTCCATTGCAAAAACATTCGATTTATTTATTTAGTATTATTATTATTTATCATGAACGTTTTTGGTGTTTAAATTAATATGCAAGTGGAATGAATGATAATTTTAAAAAAAATGCTCTTGTTTTAATCATATTTTCATGAGAAAGCTAGAATTAGTTAATTATAAACAAATATGGCTGGAGTAAAACGTCTAACACACCATGTTTATTTTTATTATTAGGAAAGTAACACGTTTTACTGACAGTCAGCAAAAACTTGTTTCTTGAAGTGGTATCATCTCTGTTGCTGTTTTCCTCTCAGCAATAGTTAAAACAACATGTACACGTGTAATGATAGGTAGAAAAAATGGACATGTCATGAATTTATAGATTTCTATGGCGTAGCTAGAAGGGGGGGTAAGGATGTGACCTCTCCTACTGATTATAAGTTGTATAAAAAAAAATGGCGCCTATTCAGCTATTTTTATAATGAGTCGGTCAGAACTTTATAAATACTATTATCTGTACTGCAGTGACCAATTAACAACTGCCGCGTCTTGATTGAGTTCTAATCGGCTGGCTATTGTGATAGCTAAATAGTTATTGGTTAACTTCATAATATGCTACGACATCTTTAATAAGCAATATACATATATATATATATATATATATATGTATAAGAAGTCATTTTTCTTTAGTTTTTGCCCATCTATTATCGTGCTGAGCTGTGGTTAACATTAATTAATTGTTAAGTGTTTATGTATATAGACTGAATTTACAATATATAATTAAGAACTATTTTCGAAGTTTTGCGTACACTCAAGAAACGATGAAATTAGTTTTTGCCGATATTTTATAACATAAACTCTACAACATAAACAAGAATTTTCATGGTGCTTGAAAACTAGTCCACCAGCTGTTGATATTTTGTTGTTCTTTTGTTGCTGTTGTTTTTCTTTAAAAAAAATTATAATAATAATAATAATACTCAGCATTTGAATATTAATTAATTAATCTGTATCATTTAGAAGTTCCTAACAGAAATTACTGTACTCATTTACTAAATATTGTTACATTTGTTTTGTTCTTTATGTAGAAAAAGGACTCCAGTAAGAACTACCTACACAGGAAGCTTGTATTACAAAATCTGTATTCGCTTTTTCTAATCTTTTTTTTTCTTTATTATTTATTTATTCATTCATGGATTCACTGATACATTCTACTATTGTAATGTTTATTTATTTATTTTATTATTATTATTAGTAGTAGTAGTAGTAGTGTACAATGCGATTAAAAATGTAAGGAACAAAATAACAAAAAAAAAAAAAAAAAAAACAGTATAATTATTGCTTCCTACATTTATCATTATTGTTAACATCCTTTACCTTGCTGTGTTTATATATCTTTGTAAGAAATGAAGTACAGTTGACTAACTTCATCGATTAGAATAAGACTGTCAATACTGAATAATCTCCTGTGGTACATATGTCTGTAACATTATGATAGTAAATTCATTGTAGTAAATGAAATACATTTATTTCACTTCTCACACATACTGCTGAAGTAGAACGTTACTAATAATAGTATAATTATACATTTTGTTTTCTCCAGTTACACCAGAAAGCATAATTTGTTATTGTTGCTGCTGCATTTTTGTTTGATTTTTGTTATTTTGTACTTCCTAATGTTGCCCAGACTTGGTCTATGGTGAGTAAGTTTGAAATGTTGTCGAATTCTTGATGTTGATGTAAGAAGTGAGGAAGATTCGTGGCCACAATGTTGTAGTCTGATCTGAGATCACAACGTCCCCTGAAAAATGCACAATGCAGATCCAGACAAAAATTAAAACAAATAAATGAAGAAAGAAAGAAAGGATAATAACAATAAATAACTAGATATTTATTCGGTTTCTAATTTGTTTTGGAACTAATTCTGATCAATGTGGCTAGGGAACAAATAGGAGTCGAACTAAAAACAAAACATGAGTCGCTCTGGCAGTTCGTTTAACTCTCAGTCAGAGTTGTGTATCTTGATCTGATCGCCACCTACTTAAATAGGACACGAATCAAATTGTTAAGCATCTGAGTGGATGTCTGACTGTTATAGTTTTGAATTACTTACTATTTCTTTATGCCGTAAATAAATGACTGAAGCTGTTCTGCTATAATACGGACTTTTTACTCCGTTTTTGTTAAGTTATTCAAATACGATATTGCGTGATGAGAAAGGATAATTAAATTCTTTTAACAGTAAATGTCAGTTTATAGCAGACAGGTAAAGTAATACAACAGATATGACTAGCTTGGATCGGAAACGTATGAGACAGGAAGATCTTGAAATCATTTACGATTAATGTCTATTATTGAGTAGGCATCACAAATATATAAGAACATCACATCCAGACAATTTTCATTTCTGAATAGATTTACGATTTGGTATTTCATCTGTATTCTACTCCATGATTTTACTCGTTCGTTTCAATTTCTAAAGTACCTTTATGATTTTGGCTAAAGATTTTTACAATGTGATCAGCAATGAGACGAAGGTAGCATGGATCAATCATTTAAAAAAAAAAAAAAAAAAAAAAAGTAGGAAACTCATTTTTTGCATACATAATAGTACATGATTTAGAAGTTGGATGCCTTTTGTGTTATCGAAAAAGAATGAAAAATTAATTTTTACCCAATTTTTTTATAAGGCCGGTTGACGGACCTTTACATTTTTTTTTTTTTTTTTAAATTCTGTATTATACAAGCATTATAATGAATGTGTCAAGGCAGTCATGCAAAAAACATGTGATCAGTTTGCTTTTTACATGTAAATACCACCTCTAATGCATTGAAAATGAAAATAAATAAATAAATAAATAAATATATATACAAAAATAATTGTTTTACAACTACGTACTCAGAACTGTCCGCTGTGGAGTTTTAGCAGAGTTTTCTGGTAACTAATGAGGATATCATGTTCATATTCACGCGCCATTGTCTGTGAACATTATTTATTTTCTTTTCTTTTCTTCTTATTATTATTTTCTTTTTATTTATTTATTTATTTTTAAAATTAATATTTGGCTGGCGACATCGTAATAATCTCTGAAAAAAATATAGTACGAGATGGTATGACAAAAAAAAAAAAAAAAAAAAAATGGTTTCTACCGTTGCAGCAACTTCTACTCAATAATAGACATCTGTAAACACGAGATACTGATTAAATGACTTATTTCCCCAAATTACTTTTAATAATCCATGTAGAACTGATTGCATTATGAGGGCATACGTATTTAAAAGTTTGTAAACACTGATCGGCATTCGACACTCCCATCTTAGATTTCGATCGGAAGTTTCCGTGATCTCACGGAAGTTTTTAAACTCTAAATTCAGTTATTTTAAGTCTATTTACTGAACTTTTTATGATTTACACTTAAAGATAAGGATGGTTGTTCACATTACCAAACCATGATGCCCTGCGCCTTTCCTAACTACGTTTTCAACTTAATCAACCTTTTAAAGCTGGATTATTTTTCAGCAAATGTGTGATTAGTAAACAAAAATTATAATTCGTTATAAGATTAATGTATTAACTTTTCTAGCTGGCAATATTCAGAACCCAATACAAACGATCATTCATGTATAGTTTGCACCCATTAAATCGGCGAAATTCTGGAAGCATTTTTCCGCCGGTGACGTAATTTGTGCCGTTTCGAGTTATCGTTCCTGTTGGTCCATGCCAACGAAGGCAGTTGTATTTTCACGAAGAAATGGCCTTGTTAATCAGGGGTGCGCAGCCTGCGGTCAAGGGAAGGATATCGCCTCATCACATTTAATGTCTCATTTGAAATAAAACGAGGCTGCATGTTAGTATAAACACTCGAACACCATGAATTTCCTATGACTTTCAGGTGCCGTAACACAACAAGGCGTCCAGTATTCATTTTCAGATCCGACAGTTTTAAAGTTGTTATTTAATAAAGGTAATAAATAATAATAACAACTGTTTTATTTTGACTTTAAAGGGAATCTTAGAGGGATGAAGTCAGTTCTCGTGGAAAACTGTAAACGGACCCATCTATATAAGATATAAATATATGCTGAGGTTCACAGGTAGAAAATTATGCAAAATCATATGTGTAACGCGTTCAGATTTTACGTAATCACAGTGAAATTTGTGCGGCCAGTGAAGTTGAAGCGCTGTGGCCTGTGAGATCAGAAAGTGTGCGCACCTCTGTAATGTTGATGATGAAAAAAATGTTGCACGATGTCATCACTGTCGTCGAGAAATGAAGGCAGCTCGAAGAAAAGGGAAGATCTTTTTTTCCTGCGTTTCTAGCAGATGTTCGCTCAGTTCATCGATGTTTAAAAACTTCCGTGGCAAAACTTCCGAAGTAATTCAAATTTGTATATTTTTTAAACTGTAAATTATAAATATATAACAAAAAGAAAATCTTTTTTTCGTTTATGTCGTGAAAAATGAAAAACAAAAAAAATTCCAAGACTAAAGAAAATAATAATTAAAACAAGAGCGTAGATCAGAGTATTTCAGTCGTATTCATTGGTTGATAGTAACGAACGTGCGAACCACTTTATTTATTTATTTATTTATTATTTAAACTGTTTAAGAATTTGTTTTATGTTAATAGCTTATAGATAGAACTACACGCACACAAAAGTACACACACAAATATATATACACACACGTTTCCACATAATGGACTCATTATCACAAAATTTAATTCACCCACGACACAATTTTCTTACGTTTTTCATAATTCTTTTGTTGCTGTTTCTTAATTAACTGTTGTAATTTTATATAAATTATCTTTTGTGGGGGGGTAGAAGAAAAATAAAATATAATAAATCCATTTTTTATATTACATTTTTTTTTTTAACCACATTAATAACAATAAAAAATAAAACTGTAAGTGTTTAGTCCGAGCATCGTGGCTGTTTTTGCTTTTGTTGTTAAATGACAGAGATATTTGCGCCAGAACTTTCGGAGCACTTTCATACACCCCAATATAGGTTCACTTTCTAACTGTTTGCAACAAATAAACATTCTAGATAAAAAAAAAAATAAAACTTAAAAACATTCTAGATTTCTGACTTGAATAAAAATGAAAATGCATTGGACACACACGGGAATGAAATGAAAATGTCACACACACACACACATGTAGATTTCCCAGATGAATGGACCCCCCCCCTCCCGGTTAAAAAGTAAATAAATTATCTGTTCTCTGCAGATAAGTCTCTTTCTTTCCTTGCCAAGAATCTTGAATTTTTTTTTTTTTTTTTTTAAATAATAAAAAAAAAAAAATAAATGGCATATATAAACACATATTTTATAATAATAATAATAATAATAATAACAACAATAATACATAAATGCCGTGACTTTTTTTTGAAACTTTGTGAAGGTGAAGGTTAAAAAATTCTATAACGAGACTTCGAGCGTTCACGTGCTTGACGAGAACCAGGCTAAAGAACTTGTAACGGCGTATCAGAAATAAAAAGATCAGTACAGGAAGACAAAAATGGCTGACCGACGAAGACGACGGCGAAGAGAAGATGAAGCTGATGAAGAGGATAGCGGACAAGTAGTTGATTCCGAAGCAAAACCTCAACAGGGACGACGTTCAGAATGTGTTAGTTTTAAAGTCTGATAAATTACAAAATTATTTCTGTTATTTACTGTAATTTGAAACGAAGAACATGTTTTTGTAAATAAGAAAATACCGATTTTAAGAGAATTGAGCATGAGGCAAACGTAAAGCACACACAGTTTCTGATATTTTCATCGATAAAATTAAATGTCTTATACTAGTGGAAAATAAAATATATAATCCCCATCTATACCGATTATTTTATCGTTACAGGAATTTGTAACAGTGTAACAATCGTTAAATAAAAAATGATAATCAATCATGATCTAATGATGATTTATGATATTATCGGTAATCGCTTGAGTTACTGTTTAAATTTATTTTATGTAACTTTGAGTTATCGATTAAATAATGTGTGTGTGTGTGTTCCTGTTAATAAGGTTTTCATAAAAATAACCATATGAATTTTGGCAACAGTTTCAATTAAATCACTTAACGTGAAATGATGTCTGCTAATTGCTATTAATTTACGTTTAGTTGGCTTAATAAATAAAATGATTTTTGAAAGAACTAAAGAAACTAATGTATGAAAATTTCTATAGTGTAATAATTGAAATGAATCATTAAATGGAATATAATATTCAGCATTTTGATGGTTTGTTGCTGTGTTAGAAGTGGCAACACTGTAAGTAAGGAAATTAATGTAAAATCACTAAGCATACTTGATTTGATGTTTTGAAAATAAATTTTAATACTATGATGAAAAATTAAAGGCTGTAAACAGAAATGGAACAAATATTTTTAAAATCAACAGTTCTTTTCTAGTGGAATTTACAGTTTAAATACATTGTATTTTAAAATGGGTATTTAGTGTGAATTTAGATGCAGATGCAGTTTAAACAATTCTGTAAATCATAGAATATAAGAAATTCAACTTTAGAAACATGACTAATTCCATCAAAATGAGGTAAAAATGTATTATGAATGTATTTATTAAGTTTTAAGTGTGTTCTTAATAGAATATAGTTAATTTTAAGGTCTATACAAGTGTATTACAGCAAAAGGGAATTTATAGGAATGAAGCATAGAGGCTGTTTGTTTTTAGAAATACATGTTTTTAAAAATATATATATTACAAAGCTGAATGTACCTATATGTAAAACGGTTGAATATGAATAACATAGCTGATTTATATAATAAATATACTTAAAATTATTATTTTTTATAACCCCCCCCAAAAAAAAGTGTTGACTGCAATATTTTCTGTTTCTTGAAAGAAAGAAAAATAATAATTTTTCCAAATTTATTATTATTATTATTTCTTTATTATTATTTTTATTTTTTTAACAGTTCACATTTTACAATAGAGTGAAAATAACAGTGTAGGAGTATTTGTTACTTTATATACTTTTTTCAAACTAAGTAAATTGATTTAATTATGGCTTATGCACTCAAACTAATTGTCAACACTATACTGAGTTTTTTCTTCACAAAATTACTGAAATGATATCAGTGTTTAATTGCGTTACTTTCAGATTTTATTATTAAAGGTTATAGTCCTTTAAGAAACTAATTCAAGGAAGAAATTAAAATGTATTAATTTAGATTGTTTGTGTTTTTTCAGATACATTTTGAACAATTTTGTTTTTCATCTAAGTCTTTTTGTTAGTATTTCTAATGGTAATTTATATTCATATGTGTTGATAAATATGAATTCTGTTTGTTATTTGCAGGAAAGTGAAGATGAAGCAGCTGAAACTGGTTAGTTTTATTTGTGAAGCGTTTTTTTTTTAATGAAAAAATACTATTCATTGATAATTTTGATTATAATAATTTTCTTAAATGAGTTTGTAACCACAATTTAACTTAAGATTTTAAAGATTCTGGTAAACTTGCAATTTAATTGTATGAACAGGAAGCAAATGCATATATTAATAATAATATTTGTGTGTTTATTTTTGTAATATACAACTAGTGAATTTGTCAAGTTAATAACAACAAAAAAATTCTGTTTTTGTTTAGAAGGAGCAGCAAAAGAGAAAAGTGAAGTTAAAGAGACAAAATCTAAGGTAAAATTAATTTTCTTCTGAAATACTAAACCTTATTTATAGTATTTCATACCTATTTTATTCTTATGAAATAGTATAATTTATTCTAAAATGTTTAATCTGCTTCAATTTGTAAATAAATAAATAATTCAGCAAAATAATCTGTCAGACAGCAGTGTCTATGTTCCCAGGTTTGTTCTATTAATAAATTATTAATAAATGTTAAAAGGAAAAAACAGAAAATGGAGAAGATGATGATGATGCTGAGGAGGAAGAGAGTGAAGAGGACAGTGAAGAAGAAACTGATGATGATGATGAAGATGAAGACGATGAAGAAGAAGAAGAAGAAGAGGAGGAGTATGAGGATGTTGATGTGATCATTGAGGATGATGGCAGCTGGGTTGAGGAAGAACGACAGAGTGGGGATGGTGAGGTGAGTTCCTAATTTCCCGTTCCGCTCTAATAACAGCAAAAAAGTGGTTTTGGTCAGGATAGGTTCAATCTACAAACGGAGGTTTCATTTGTGTGTTTAATTTGTAAAATTTGGCTTTGGATCTATATCATATGTCTCTCGATATAATGTTTTTTATTTTTATATGTTTTTATTTCTAAACTGGTTTTTGGGATGTATTTACTTTGTTTAGCTTGTGTGTGTGTGTATACATGCGTGTATCTGTGGATATATTTGTGAAGAATAGTTTTATACAAAACAATGGATTTATTTGTTAAAAATCATATTGTATGTAGATGTATTTAATTTGTAAACTGTATGTGTGTGTATTTAAGTTTATACATACATATATATGTGTGTGGGTGTGTGTGTGTGTAATTTGTAAACTGTATGTCTGTGTATTTGTTAAGTTTATACATTGTGTGTGTGTAATTAGTGAACAGCTATTTTAAATTTGTGATTTTTGAAAACATATTTAATTTGCAGGAGCAGACGGATCAGAAGAAGGAGCTGGATGATGACGAGGACAGGAAGAATCCTGCGTTCATTCCGCGCAGAGGAGCGTTTTACGAACACGACACTCGGATGGGGGCTCAGGAAAAAGAGATGGAGGAACAGAGGTAGGAAGCAGTCTTGTGTTTGAAATTATTTCAAGTTTACTTTTTGACTTTCAGACACAAACATGCTAGATGACTGCAAATGGGGTATATGATTATTTGAAAATGTTTTTTTTTAAAGTTAACTGATTAAATGTTGCTAACAGTTTACTCCCATATGCCAATTTTGGGGTTAAATTATTAATTTGTAGAAAAAAAATATATATATATTTTTTTTTTTTTTTATTTTTTAAATAATTTTTTTATGTTCATCTTAAGCTTTATTTAGCAGTAACATTTTGTGTAAAATACATTTTCAGAATATTCTGTGTGGCTGTTAATTTTTAATTCAATGTTGCTAATGGAATTTCTTGCTTGTTTAAATCTGTGTGTTTTTGTGTCAGAACGAAGAAGAAGCTGTGGAAGGAGAATGACAAGTGGATTCACGACCGGTTCCAGCAGGACGAGCAGGCTCCTAAGTCCAGAGAGGAGCTCATTGCTCTCTATGGCTACGACATCCGAGCCTATGACAAGCCTCCTGACAGAGCCCCGCCCCTCAGAGGCCGTGGGAGACGGTAAGAACTGAACACTTAGTTTGTATACTGTGAATGAATCCTAGGATAGGTTGTTTATAAGCTGCTGTTTGAACAGTTGAAAATCAGTTTATGAATTGTTGAACTTTTGAATGATGAACTGGAAATAAAAAAATAACATCTGCATTGGTACATGTAAAACAGTACATTCTGTTTAAATTAGTTACCAAAATAAATACTGATTATCTAATGCCAGTATTTAAATATCTGGCAAAAATGTTCTAAACCCTTTACAGTTATAATATACAAAACTTTTTTTTTTATCTTATAGTATATATATAATTATATTTCTATGGACTATGAAAATAAAAACAGAATGAATTTTCAGATACATAGCAAGCATCACAACTTTCTCCTAAAACACAGGTACAGATATATTGAATTTGTTGATGGATGTAAATAAAACATACTTTGCACTTCATAAAAACTCGTGAAAAACATAAGGTATATTTACGTTTCACAAAATATTGTGTCTGAAACAGATACAGAGCTCCAAATTGACCTCCCAAAAATATTAACATGGCACCCTTAGTTAAAGTGTCCATAACTGTAGCTGGCCACTAATTTCAGGGGCTGCTAAAGTCAGGTATTTGAAAATTATTTACTGAACCCTTGCACTTCACAATCACAGACTGAAAATTGAGTATATATTCCACAAGAATTTGTTCAAAATAATAGCTTGATGATGTAAAGATGTTTAAGCACTTGAAAAATTATCTTCCAGATGGTTACAAGATTAAACAAAAATGTTCTCACTGGTGACGTGAGATTTTAAAAATTTATTTTTTAATAAATAAAATAATTAATTGTTTTCTCTAACAGTGGCAGGCAACCTTACAGAAAGTCTGAATTTGGAGATTTTGTTGAGAGAAAACCAAGAAACTACAACAGCAACAGCAACAGCAACAAAATGACAACAGCAGCAGAGATTACTGAGCTTGACAACAGACCAGCATATAACAAGACACCAGACTACAGACTGCAGTGCAGCATCGGTGAGGACATTGATGGCTACGACAGCGAGAAAACCACTGACAACAAGAAGTTTGATGTCAAGAGTCAGTTTGACCGCTTTCAGCAACAGAGAAACTTGCTGGACAAAGCAGTCAGGGTGACCCAGAATGACCCCAGGTCACAGGACATCAGGAATCAAGGATACAATGAGACTGAGTCTGAACAGAACGAGGGTCAGACCCAGAGCAGCAAAACCCCTAATTTAAAAAATCAGACAGACACACAGGATCACCGAAATGAATCGAGTTGGAAAGCGCCACCTAGGAGTCACTACGAAGGGCAGAAAGAATCTAGGAATGTTCCAGAAAGTGAGACTAGTGATAAGAAGAATGTAGACAGTTACAGAGGCAGTGAGTATAGTGAGAAGAAGACTGTAGACAATTACAGAGGAAGTGAAAGGAGGAATGTAGACAATTACAGAGGAAGTGAAAGGAGGAATGTAGACAGTTACAGAGGCAATGAGTACAATGAAAGGAGAAATGTTGACAACTACAGAAGCAGTGAGTACAATGAAAGGAGAAATGTTGACAACTACAGAAGCAGTGAGTATAATGAAAGGAGGAATGTAGACAACTTCAGAGGCAGAGGAAGAAACATGAGAAGAGGTAGAGGCAGCAGCAGGGCTGAAATAGCTCCGCGGTACAGCAGAACACAAAACACTGCCTCACAGAGCTACTCCACCCAGCGAGAGTTCTTCAACTCCGGCTACCCGAATGTCAGCAGTGAGGTGAGCGTTCCCGTGGACGATGCAGAGATTCGGGAGACGTCTGAGTGTCAGGACGTTGTCATCTCCAACAAAGACAGAACAATCAGTGTCACCATCACCAACACGACGACAGAAAAGAAGTCGTATGCGAAGGAAAGACATGGAAAATACATGGGCGTGGCACGGGGTCAGGATGCTGAAGTTGCCATGGTGAAGGTGGGAAATGAACAGACCAAAGCAGAAGATAAAACACCAGGTAGGTGATCTTTTCAGTTACTTGCTTATTATTTTAAATTTTATTTATTTATTTATTTATTTGTTTGTTTGTTTTTTAATATTTCTGTTATTCTTAAATTACCAGTGTCTTCTGATTCATTTAAACCAACCATTAGTGACAAATAATAAAACTTTATTAACTTTTAGACTTGATTTAATGCATTAAAATGCTAAATGTTTATGAATATTTACTGTGTACGTTAGAAAAGTTAACTGAAAGATTAGATATTTTGATTCCAGTTTGTTGTAAAATTTGAGTATATCATTTCTAAAAAATACTAGATTGGTGTTTTGTTTCACAGTTAGTTATTCATTCTTCTTCAGGTTCTCCAGACATTGTTGTAGATCGTAAAGCAAGTCACGCAGTTTCCGTGGCAACGAAAACTGACAGTAATCAACAGATGAGACCAAAACGTTACTCCTCACAAAGACAACGCACAGCTCAAGACTCCAACTACACTGACAACATCTCTGCTGACACTGGCAGCAACTACTACAACCAAGGTAACATATTATAAAATAGATTTCTTTAATAATAATGAAATTTGTTAAATGATATTTAAAATTTTTTAAATATTGCCGAACCCTGATGAAAATAGAGAATAGTTTTAATTTTCTGATTTTATATAATGTTTAACTTATTGTCACTGTTCATTCACTTCTAAATCTGTTAAAATCAAATTTTGTTACCTGGACAAAATGACTTGTAAATGATTTTACAAAGAAACTTATTGAAAAACAAATTGTGAGAAGTTTGACACATATTTACATAATGCTGAAAGTCAGGCAGGAAAAGAATAGACGACAGATTTGGAAAAGAAGAGGCATTAAAAAAAGTTATAATTTTTTGCTTTTGGTTTTTAGAAGTTAAATAAAGTTTATCTACTTTATAATTTCTCTGTTGACATCTGTTGTGTGATATATACTCACAGATATGTTTGTTGTTTTATATTTTATTAATATCACAACTCCTTGCTTTCCCTAGCTTACCCTTCCCCTGGCTACCACCCAGAGCGAGTGCCTGCCCCTGTGTTCCAGCACACAGACAGGGTCCCTGTTTATCAGCACCCTCCTGAGAGAGTCCCCCCTTCTCCTGCACCTGTGTACCAGCGGCCAGCAGAGCGAGTCGCCCCTGCACCCCCTGTTTACCACGCTGAGCGAGTTCCAGTGTCTGCGCAGGAGGGGGCCTTTCAGACTGCTATACTTCAGCCTCCAATGACTTTCACTCTGCCAGGTTTGCTTTCTTATATCTACACACACACCAGTGTTTGAAAATACAAAGAGTTAAAATTATTAAACCTTCAAATACTGAACTGAAAAAAGATTAAAATAAACTTGTATTTTATAGTGTTTACGCTCTGTCATTGTACACAAAATATCTGTTATGAAATATTTCACAATTAACCTGTTTTACTTTTCTTTTTTTTTTTTCATAGACTTAAATGATTTACCAAACTGCTTATCTAAACATTCATACTGTGCCTCACCAGTTAATTATTTATTATGCATTTTATTCATGATTACAAACAATAAATCAACAGTTGTTTATTGTTCGAATACATATAAATTAAGAAAAAAATATTAAGTCATATGCCTGTTGACAATATATTTTAGACCAAATTCAAATCCATATTGAGTTAGCAATAACTGAATTGACAGTACTTTAGCATTTGTTCTGTATGTGCACTTAAGTAATCACTTTCAAGTATTTAAAAAATTCAAAATTGAACCTATTTCAAATCAAAAATAAATTAGCAGTAATGAATATACAGTACTATCAGCATCTGTTCTATATATTTTATTTAAGAGATTACTCCAAAGCATATTCAATACATATAAAATAATAATTTCATTTTTCAACATACTTTTTCTTTTCAAACAAATTCAAATAAAAAATAATGTATAATTTAAGAGATCATTTAAGAGTGTATTCAGTACATATAAAATATTTTATTTTTGTTTATTTTCAGTTTCTACAGCTGGGTTGTCATCTCCTCCGCGAATCTACACACCCAGTGTCCCAGCCCCTACTGTGTCCATCGCAGGTCCTACCAGACTCATCCCACCACAGTACCTGACAGCGGGCGTGGTGTACGGCTCACCCCCTCCACCACCTGGCCCCTACCAGATGCCGGTGGCTTTCCCAACTCCCCCCACAGGACCACCACCCCCCGCTCCTGCTCCTGTACAGACAGCAGCAGTTCAGGTATTTTTTTTTTTTTTTTTATGTTTGTTCATCATTGATTCATTTGTTCTTTCTTTCATTCAGTGCCATTCTGTTGATTAAGTCTCATTGATTTAGTCACTGATTTAGTTACATTTCATACTGATTCAGTTGTTATTGATTTAGTGATCATTTCATACTGATTCAGTTGTTATTGATTTAGTGATCATTTCATACTGATACACTTATTGATATAGTCATCATTTCATACTGACACACTTATTGATTAAGTCATCATTTCATACTGATTCAGTTACTGATTTAGTCATTACTTCATATATATATTTTTTAGGGTGCTCCACCAGCTGGGCCAGCGGGCGGGGGCAGGTCATTTCATACTGATTCATCCTTATTGTTGTTATTAATTTAGTTTATTGATTTAATTACGATTCACTTGCTATTAATTTAGTAATTATTTCACATTCAGTTAGTTTTAATGTGGTCATTATAACAGTTTTGTTAATTACATTACTGATTATGTTATTCCAATTTAATCTTCTGTATGTATATATATATATATATTTTGTTGACTGTTTTGCTTTCCCAGGGTGCTCCACCAGCTGGGCCAGCGGGCGGGGCAGGTCCCGAGGTGTATCATGGAGGAACTACGTACTACGCTCCAGAGCTACAACGAGCCAGTCGTCGCCGATCTCCAACAAGACGACCTAAACTTGCCATCCCCATTGTGAAACCCGAGGTAAAAATACACAATACATAGTTATCTCAAATGTACACCTTCTTTTAACTCACACCTGTCAGTTATATTCAGTTGTGAAACCTGAAGTAAAAACGCATTTAAAAACACACCATACATAGTTATCTCTCATGTACACCTTCTTTTAACTCACACCTATCAGTTATATTCAATTGTGAAACCCGAGGTAAAAACACATTTAAAAACACACAATACATAGTTATCTCTCATGTACACCTTCTTTTAACTCACACCTGTCAGTTATATTCAATTGTGAAACCTGAGGTAAAAACACATTTAAAAACACACCATTATCTCTTGTGTACACCTTCTTTTAACTCATACCTGTCAGTTATATTCAATTGTGAAACCCGAGGTAAAAACACTCAACACATAGTTATCTCTCATGTACACCTTATTTTTGTTAACTCACACCTGTCAATTATATTCAATTGTGAAACCCGAGGTAAAAACACACCATACATAGTTATCTCTTATGTACACCTTTTATTTTTTCTCTTGTTACTTGTTTTTAACTCACACAAGTCATTTATATTCAGTTATAAAGAACAAATCTAGTGTTTATTTTTGACTCTGAAGTATACCTCTTTTTTATCTTTGTAGTTAAAATATTTGTAAAGATACAGTGAAAAGATATTACTCACTTTTAGATAAAAGAAAACAAAATAATTTGATGGTGGAAGGTGGTAATAACAATTTCAAGTTTTGTGATACTCAGTGATGTCACTTTACCCTGAATTTGAATGTTTTTATATACTGAAACTTTGATATGCTGCTGTTTATACTGTTCTGACCAACAAGATCTTTTATCACTGTCTACAAAAGACTTACAAATATATAGATTTATTATTTTATTTAGTCTTAGGACTTGTCACTGGAAAAGTTAATGTCAGACTGTTTCTTAGGGCTGATAACTTTTTTCCTTAAAACATTTTTTTATCTAGAAACAAATTTATTTATTTTATTTATTTATTTATTTATTTATTTATTTATGTATGCACTTTTTAAATAAAATCTTGTAATTTCCATATTTGATCTATTTTAATATTTGTGAATAATAGGTTTTTATTTAAATAAAATAATGTTTTGATAAACTTTTTATTTGTTTATTTCAGGATCGGCCGAGGGGAGACTGTAGGAGTCAGGAGAACCAGGGTGCAGAAGAAGGGGGGCAACCTGAGTGGGGTGGGTACAGTACGGAGGAGGTTCAGGAACCTGAACCCATCGAGTACAGCGAAGACGTAGGACAGCAGGACTGGGCACCTGACAGTGAACATCATCTTTATAACAGCAACAACAACAGCAGCAGCAGTGTGCCCAACATGTCCAGTGTTGAAGACAGTGTAGTAGATAGTGAAAGGTCAGGTGAGAGTGTTGATGTAACAAACACTGGTCAGAGTTTGAACTCGTGTAGCTTGTCGGGTGGGAGTGATGTAAGAAATTCCTCTCAAACTGACCGAAGCCGCATCCAGAGTGACATTTTAGAAAGAAATTTAGAAAATGATTCTGTAGAGTGTGAAGCTGAATCTGTGAGTGAGAAACAAGCTGGTGGTGAGGTTAAAGCACGCATATCCAGTGCTGTGGACAGGGATGATAACAGTACTAGTAAAACAAATCAGGTTTCTTCTCTGGACAGTAATTCTTGTGAAAGTGTTACAAGTCAGGTGAATGAAGATGACACACAGAAAGGAAGGGAAAGTCATGTGACTTCCAGTGCAGTCAAAACAGAAAATGCTGATATTTCAGAAAGCTGTGAGAAAGCTGACAGTGATTCTCACGTCACAGATCATTCTGACAGTGCTTGTCACAGAGATGTAAACCTAGAGGCAGTGACTGTTAAAAAGGAGAACAATGAGAGTTCTCAAAGGGACATAACTTCTGAAGACCAGGAGAAGACAACCAGTAAAGAAAGTGAGATTAGTGATAACAAAGGGGAGGTAATTAATGATACTGAGGAGAACTCTAGTGAGGAAAAAGAGGAAATGAGAGGTAATAGAGGGGATATAGTTAATGATAATCAGGAGAAGACAGCTGGTGAAGAAAATAAGGTCAGTGATAATAAAGGGGATGTAATGAGTGCTATTAAGGGGGAGACAACTGATAACAAAGGCAATGTGAGTGGTGCAGATGAAGAACAGACGTACAGAGCTCCAGTGGTTCATGAGTTTGTAGTCAAACGACATCTGAAGGTCGAAGACAACAAACCCACTGTGCAGGAGCTGGGGATGTCTGTACAGACTGAGTCTCAGACTCCAGGCTTTGCAGTTGACAGGCAAACTTCAGAAAAAACTAAATTAACTGAAAACATTAAAGTTGAAAGTCGCTCATCGCAGTAGAAACAAGATGCATTTTATAAGCTGTTTTCAAAACAACAAAGCAATACAGTATTTTAAGCTTGTAAATTTCATATTTTTGCAGTTATGTTTGCCTTGGTATCTTCTGTGTGTGTGGAAAGTTTTATTTGTTGTCTAATAGATAAAAGAAAGTTTGATTACCTCTTGTTTTGTTTGAAGTAAATCTGTTGATTGCAGTACATGTACCTAACATTTTCAAAAAAACAGTAATATGTATGTAAATTACATCATGTATAGGGCCAACTAGGGTTTGCAACTAGGGTTATGATGTTTGTTTTATACGCTGGGCTTAAAATGAAACATTTTTGTTACACAATTTAATTAATTCTTGATGTAATTAATGTTAAGCTGATACAGTAATAATTTAAATAATAAAATGTGATATGTCACAATGGTTTTATTAATATTAATTTTGTAGAGGACGTAGTTAAAATATTACGTTATTTACCTTTATGCAGCAGCTTCGGGTATTTCACAGCTTGTGATAAATGTTTTTCACTGTAGATGTTGTTATTCTCTGATTTCATTTAAATCAGAAATCTATTCCTTTTTAATTATCTCATCCAGATTTCATACATTTTATAATAACAAAATTAATCCTTGCCTTGAATTAAATATTTTATTTTTATTATTAGTGTTATTATTATTATTATTATTATTATTATTATTATTATTATTATTATTGCAAGAATAATTTATACTAGAACTAGATACAAGTAAACTATTAACTTTTTTAATAATTTATTTCTTTTTATTTATTTAGTTATTATTATTGCTGTTATCATTATCATAGTCATCATCATCATCATCATTATTATTATGCTTTTTATTCTTTTTGATAACTTCCTACAAATAAGCACAGTAAATCTTAGATTTTGCATGTCTGTGCTTCACTTTGTAAAACTAATATACCTTGCCTTTATGTATGTAATATGTACATATCAATGGTATAGTCACTACAAAGTTAAACAATGAAGTATATCAGAGTATCTATGCTACTGTTTCACATCAGTGTATAAACAACTGTTTTATGCAGTTTTGTGATAGTTCTTGTTTAATAGGTGCAGAAAAAAAAAACCTGTTAAATTAATCTACATCGAATATAATTAAGATGCTAGTTGGGTAATCTTTAAAGATAATTCTAAAACAAATAATTAATCTATATATGCCTACTGTTTTTTAATTAAATATCATCTAAGGCTTATAATTTTTATTTTTTCAAAATATATTTTATTTTATCATTTCATTTCATTTTTATATTATTATTAACAAACTAAGAAGAAGAAATTCTGTAAAATAAATGCTACAGTGTAATATAAAATTAAAATTTAGCAATCCTAATTTAAAATGTAAGTTCTACTTTTTTGTTATTTTTAAGTTCTTAATTACTTTTTTTTAAATTTTATTTTTCATTTATTTCATTTTTTTCTTCTTCCATTCTTTTCTTTTCTTTATTTAATAAAAACATTATTGTTTAGAATGTTTGAAATTAATGTATATACATTTCTGTGAGTTTTTTGTTTTGTTTTTAATCCAAGTTGGTGCAAAAAAAAAAAAAGTATTTCTAATTATGATGAAAATTTGTATCAGTCTTCATCCATTTTAGAGTTGAGAATTAATTCATGTTAATATAGAGTTGTGTTGAATTGTGAATTGTTTTAAAAACTAAACTAAACAGATGACAAAATAATTACTTATTAAAATTATAAATAATTAAAACTGAATTGGATAAATCCTGGAACAATTTATTATTTCAATATTTAATATTTTAATAATTAATGTTTATCTCAAATCTTAAAGTATCAGTAATTAATGTCTGGTTTAATAATACAAAAAGTTATTATAAAAAACTATAGTAAATAATTACATCATAATTATCAGTTAGCAAATAAGCTCTTCATTTATAGAAAGATTTCTGTTAAAGATTTTTTGTTGCTGATTGAGTACCCATGATGAATGATGATAGCAATTTTCTACTTTACTATCAACATGATGTAAGAAGAAGTGTATATTTTTTCTAGGACTAGTTAAAAATAAGACCTAAATTAATAACAAAATGAATATTTAATAGCAGAAGTCAGTGATTAAAAATAATTGTTATATTTATGTTAATTAATTCTGAATAATTATGTATGAAAAATTAACATTGTTATAAATCATTTTCTATTTGTATTGTATTTTATATGTAGCAGAATATTTTTTTATTATTGCTTTATTTATTTACTTATTTTTATATGATTATTATTATTATTATTATTATTATTATTGTGAAAAGCATTAATGTTTCTTTTCATAAAATATTTGGTTTATTTTATTTGTATTTTTTTTTAATTAATATTATTAATTTTTTTTTTTTGTTCTAATGAAAAAATTTAAACAACTAAAAATAAAGTATCAATATGCATACATTGTGAATCATGACTGTCGTCAACAAACTCAGAAATAATGTCACAAATTTGCCTTTTATATAAAAATTTGGCTGGTTTTAAAGTTCTTTGTTGAGAAAACAAATGTAACTATGTACATAGATTTGTTAATGTTTTGTGTTTAGAAAAAAAAAAAGTTTTTTTTTAAATTGCAAATTTTATTATCTTCATAGTTACAGTTGTTCCTTATTTTTATTTTATTTTCTCAGTACTTTGTAAAGTGTTAAAAAGATGTTAATTATGTTGTAATGGCAAGCAAAGCAAATAGGTCACAATCCAGATAAATTCAGAAAACAATTATTTCTTTTTTATCTCTTTTTGCTGTGAAAAGAAAAAATGTAATGTTCTGTAATATTATTATAATAATAATAATAATATGTTGATATGCCTCTAGAACTGATTACTTTATTTCATGGGAAATGCAAATAATAAAATCTAATTAATCATGATATTCAAAATGTCATGTGTAATAGAGATAACATGTATATCTTCTGAAAATTCAGTTTTGGCCATTGTAAAGAAAAAATATTGAAAAAATTTTAAAACATTATTTAGAAATCATGTTAACATACAAATAAAAAATGTCTACATTTTCAGTGAGTTCTAGTCATTAACTATATTTTAAATGTTCAGTGTGATTTCATGTTTTATTCTGAGATTTTTATTTATTTATTTTATTTATTTTATTTATTTTATTATTACTATTTTAAAAGACATCTTTATCAGACAAATTAAAACTATTTTGTTTTTTTCTTCTAAAGTGGATAGACTTATGTCAGTTTATTTTACTGGTTTTTTTAATCATAATTTCATTTACATTTGTGTGTGTTTTATCTCAGGCCTATTTTTTATTTTTTTTTTATTTAATGCTTTTCTCAGGATTACATCTTCATTTTTATTTATTTATTTTTTTTTTCTTTTCAGTAAAGCATAAATAAAAATACAACATGCTGAATATAAATATACTAAAAATAAATAGGAAATCAGAATTTGTCTTCATTTGAAGAAAACGTTTTTTTAAAATAAATTTAAATAAAAATAAAAAAAATGTTAAAAGTTATGTTATATAAAATAGTGACAATTTTCTTTTTATTCTTTAACACAAAAGCCAACATTTTTTTTTCTTTAATTTTCTTTTAGTGAACCTTCATATATTTTATTATTTACTTATTTATATATTCTGTTAACATGGTTAGTGTTTGTTTATTTTGAAGATTACTATTTTCTTATTATCAGTTTGTGATCCAGTTCCTGCTTATATTCTAAATTCTAAAATACAAAATGTTATCTTTTAGTTCTGTTTTTAAAAAGTGTTTGAAAATACTGTACGTGTATCGTGTATGTCAAAGATGCTTCTTCTTGCATATGGAATTTTATATAAACTTGTTTTCATGCTAATTGCTGTCTGTTTTTATTTATTAATTTATTTTAATTTATTTTTTATTATTTCAAATTAATTCAGTTCAATTTATTAATTTATTATTATTATTGTAAACCATTGTAATATTATTTATTCATTTTCTGTCTATATTTCTACCAATCCAAATTTATTTACTCTTCTGTTTCTAATTAATTTTATATATTTATTATTATTTTTATTTATTTATTTTTTATTATTATTATTATTATTATTATTATTTGCTTTATTTATTTATTACTTATTTTATTAATTACACCTTTGTTTATTCATTACTGTCAGAGTATTCAGCAAGTAATTTAAAATTTTTAAATTCATTACAAACTTTATTACAAAATTTTACATAATAAAGCTTATCAGATTGTCTACATTATCATCAACAATGAAAACAACAACACGTTATCTGGAAGCGACATCAGCAGTGACAACAACAAAAGGTGGTTGATGGGAAGTGTAACTTTACAAACAGTGAATAAGTAAAATTTATAAACGTATGTTTTCACGAATAATGGTGATGGTAAAAATGTATATTTAGATGTGTGACTTCATGAACTGTGAAGTGAAAATGACAAAAAGGTATGTGACTTCATGAATACTGAAAAAATATAAATGGTCATGATTTTCATGAATAATATAAAAAGAAAGTTTAGGAATATTGTCATGAGCATTACAATTGTAGAGTATGTGGTTAAATTTATTTCTTCGTTAAAAATGGAACAGTAAAATATGTTAAATATGAACAGAATATGAATTATTGAATGATCTAAATAAAAATAAGACAGATTTGTTATGTATTTTTCACTATTTTTTATTCCAATATGTTTAATGCTTACTACAATATACACATACAAAAATAAATAAAAGTATAAAAAAGGCAATGTACAAAACGTGAAGTCAAATGTAAATGGACACAAAATTTCAAACGTAAATTCTGAACTTTTTACAAGTTGAATATTTTTACTAGTTTAGAACAAAACAAAAAAAATCATTGGTCTTTGACTTAATTTATCTTGTATTTCTTTTGTACTCAAGGGTTAAATAATTCACTGAAAATCAACTTTGTTTAAAAATAAATAATAAAAAATATAAATAAAAAGCTAAAGAAGGAAAATTCTATCAGTTAAAAAAAAAAAAAAAAAAAACTAAAAAAAATAATTAAAAAATGAAGATATTCTTGATACCTTTACAACTAGCTAATCAAATGCAACAGTTACTCTGAAAATCTTTAATTCTTAAACTTAGATAATAATATGTAAAAGATAATTATTAAACATATAAATAAAAAAATAAAAAATAATAATTGTTGACTCACAACATGCTTACTCACTAATAATAATAATAATAATAATAATAATAATAATAATAATAATAATAAATAAATAAATAAAGTGAAAATGATATGCTTACAGAAATGGACTGAAGAAAACTATTTTTAAAAATACTTATTTTAAATGTACATTTGTACAATAAGTCCAGTCACATGATTTCAAAAAGACAAATCTTGTTTTCAAATAACATTTATCTTCAGACACTGAATTATTTCAGCTACAGAAACATGAAATTATTTTTCCTCTCTCTCTCTTTTCAGTCCCAGTCTTTCTGTTGTTTGTTGTTAACACAAAACGTGATCAGAATTTGATACAACTGTTTTTGACTGGATATGTTCCATCAGGACAGAAAGATCGACATTCTCCGTAATAGTCGAAATCTTTGCACATCTGTAGAAAGAAAATTTTATTTATTTTTTTTTTTAATTTAATTTATTTTTTTTGTTTGTTTGTTTGTTGTTTGTTAGTTTTTTATATATATATATATTTCTTGAACTTTTCTAATATTTCTAAAAGTAATTTTCAGTTCTAGGAATTTAATATAAAGGATGAATGTAAATAATAAAAACAGAATTTAAGTTGGGGGGGAATGAAATGAATACTAAGAAAATATAATTAAAAGAACAACAACAAAAACATTCGTATTAAAAAGAAATTGTTTATATTTACGACAGAATATTTTGTTGTAAGCAGTCTGTAAAACACAGAAAGCAGGACATCACTTACCACGCAGTCGAACTGTGTAGGACCAGAGCACCCTGCTGCACACTGGGAATGACAGCACTGGTCAGAATTTGCACCGAAACAGCGATCCGGACAAGACTGGTGACAGTGCTGTTTCTGTCCTGAAACAGTGAAAACTGTACACTTACACTAGATTCATCTTTTGAAACAAAGCTTTAAAATTAAAGTGAATGAAAAAAAAAAAATTAAGATCATTTTGAAATCATTGTTTTATTGTTGGCAATCACATTTTCATAATGATAAAGTATGACAGATTATTGGAAATGAGCTATCTGAAAAGAAAATCGGTTTATTCTCCACCATCTTGTAATTTAAAAGTGTGCATCTGACTCTTGACACTGATGACAAACTCACCTCTCGCGCAGTATTCTGGAAATGTGCTCCAGCATCCTCCAACCTCAGTCTCCGATTCCTGACAGTTGTCTGAACACTGATCACCTGAAATTAAAAAATAATAAATAAATAAATAAAATTAATAATAAAATAAAATAAAAATTATCAAACTGTTAAACCAGAAAATCACAAGTACAGTAGTTTGCTGAATGCAGAATCACAAAAACTGTTGCAAATAATCAGTTTATTCAATTATCTATATTATATATATCAATGTGGTAATCTACTAAAGCATTACTGTAAATACCAGGATAGAGAATATTTACACTCAGTAAGAAAATTAATAGACAATGGTATAATTATGGTGTGTACTTGCTTATAAATGTCCAGATAATGCTAAGACTATTGGTGGCATTTATTAAACTTCTTTTCAACTGTTTCATTTCAGGCAAAACAAAAATTAAACTTTTGTTATAATTATGGGTTGCACATATTTATTCTTTATAAAAGTTTAGAGTATATTAGTTATAAGCAAACGCAGTTAGAACTATTGTGTTTTAACAACAGGTGTTGTACACATCTAGTGAAAATATAATCTATAGCATAGCATTACCACCACACCCCTTTAATACATGACTAATATATGACCTCAGGTTGCCATGGTTACTTACAGTCCTTGGAGAAAGGTCTGTCTAGAAAGGCCACAGAATGATTTCGTCCCCTGCAAATGCTGTCCCAGGCGATTGTGTCCACATAACACAGAGCTGGGTTTTGTTTGAACAACACTTTGCCTTCAGATATCTCTGAAATAAAACACAGACAGACATACATATATAGCATAGAGCTGGGTTTTGTTTGAACAACACTTTGCCTTCAGATATCTCTGAAATAAAACACAGACAGACATACATATATAGCATAGAGCTGGGTTTTGTTTGAACAACACTTTGCCTTCAGATATCTCTGAAATAAAACACTTACAATACAGACAGTCATATATAGCATGGTCTCTCTTTGTTTATCTTTCTAAGTATCTGGATGTGTTTTCAGTGTGTGTGAACTGAAATGTTTGTATGAGAGTAAGAACAACACAGAGACATTCAAACAGTGTCGGAGACAAAGAGATAAATATTCAAATAATATTTTGATGTGTATCATTATTGTAGCTTTGTTGTTTTGTTATTGTTATTATTATTGTTGTTGTTGTTGTTGTTGTTGTTGTTGTTAGTGTTGTTGTTGTTATTGTTGTTTTGTTGTTGTTGTTGTTGTTGCTGTTGTTATTGTTGTTTTGTTATTGTTGTTGTTGCTGCTGTCACACTCACCTCTCAGTGCAGGAAGATGGAGAGCCTTCAGGCCCATTTTCTCGTCTCCGTATCGCGAGGTGAGAGCCACAACGAAGCTGTAGTCCTCGCCGTGTATTCTGTACGTGCTGTTGCCGCGGATGATCTCCAGGTTGGTGAGCGGAATGTGGAACACCTCCGTCACCAGGCCGATGAGCACGTAGCCGCTGACGTAGCGAATCTCTCGCAGAAAACTCAGGTCGTACTGGACGCTTCTGTCAACCAGGTTAGTGATTTCCAGGTTGCCATGGATATGCGTGCAGCCTTCGTACTTCTTCTTGAGATACTTGTAGTGATACTCTAACGTACCCGAGTATCCAAACCCAACTGTCGTACCACCACAGTCTGGACAGAGAAAACAAAATGTGTTTTAGTTTGAAAATAATGTTACATTTATTTATTTATTTATTTTTTAATAATTATTATTATTATTATTATAATCATTTCTTTTCTTTTTTTTTAATTATATATTATTTTATTAATTAATTTATTTATTTATTTTCATTACTTATTATTAATTGTTTATCAACACTGATTTACGTTTGTAATGGTGATGATGATAATAATGATTTTGAAACTGATGATTTATAAGTTTAGAAAGAATATATTCAAAAATATATGTTGCATTTTCTTCTTCATATTTTAAAACTTTGTAACTTAATATAAAATAAGTAAACACTAATAGTTTTTATTTATTATTTAATTTTAATTTTAATTTTAATTAATATTTATTTTGTTATTAAAAATGTGGTAAAAATTAACCATATATATTTATATATAAATTGGAATACAGATTGCTATAATGAAATAAATAAAAGAGAATAAGAATGTGAAACAAATATGAATATTAATATGAGAATACTGACAGATAAAGTAAAACACTGTTCTGTGTAATAACACACATATTACACACCTTGTATGAATCTGGATTCGCTAGTCTCAATTTTTATGGAGTTAAAAAATTACTTCAAATCTCTACAATGGAGGTCGTTTTATCTGTCTCATGTTTGTTATTTTTGCCATAAGTTTATTTTAAAAGCTTTAGGAATGTAAAATGTTTAAAATCAGATTTGTTTTGTAACTGAAATCAGGTCTAATCTCACGTAAACACTGACACAGTTGATGATACGTTTATCATTTCTGATGTCTTTTTTATGAGAAAAACCAAAATCACCATTGAAATTTATTTTACTTGCGTTATCTTTTAATAAACATTCGTGTTTTCTAAACATTATGAAAAGATAAAAATGAGAATGGAATTTCTGCCAGCAAGCATTTATACTGTTCAAAATATTTATATCTATAGCACAAGTTTATAGATGTGTAACATTTATAAGTCAAAATATTAGTTTTACTAGAATTATTATTTATTTATTTATTTATCATCATCATTATTGTTATTATTGTTGTTATTATTATTGTTATTATATTATTATTATTATTCTTACTGTTATCATCACCATTTGTTTATTGATATTATTTACTCATATTATTATTAAAGTTATCATTGTTTGTAGATTATTTATTATTATTATTATTGTTGTTGTTGTTGTTGTTAATGTTCTTCTTATCTTTACTTTTATTGTTGATGAAAATATAATTCTAATCTATGAAGAGTATTATCTTTTGAAAATATATTTCTAATCTATAAATAGTGTTATCTTTTGAAGGTGGTTAAAGAAAAATAAATAAATATTTTGTTACAAACGAATTATACTGTGTGTGTGTGTGTGTGTGTGTGTGTGTGTGTGTGTGTGTGTGTGTGTGTGTGTGTGTGTGTGTGAGTGTGTTTAGTTGTTGCTAACATAGTTCATAGTTATTTAAAATCTTTAACTGAAAATAACATATCCCACAAATATAAGTATGTCAAACATTTACCATATATATAAAATATAAAATATATTTTTAAACATCACATCTAAAGTCTTCAATACAACAATAATTATTTGAAATATAAAATTTGCACCAAAAACTAGAGCGACTATTTTGAAACAGACTATATCTTTCTTTCAGGAATGGTGGTCGCAGTTTGGGTTTCAGAGCGGTTCTTATCTGGTTTTAACGAGAACACAACGCTTTTACATCTGGCTTTTAAACTACACGGTACAGAAGTATGGGGAGTTGTCAGAAATATAAATATCTTCTCTCAGTTCATTGATAATTATAATGGTAGTTTTGAAAATGAAGGAAACTTTCAGTACTAAAATAGAAATGTCATCTCATAAACTGGCCTGTAACTGTATGTTATTATATGCAAACAGACAAAATATAGATCATCTTAAAATAAATGAATATAAATTAACACTGAGGGAGACATATGTTTAACATTACCACAAATACACATCCACACCAATATAATTATTAAAGTTTGGATTTTATATCAGCGAAGACGCTAACTAGTAATTAGTTACATCGTCATGGCAATAAATTAAGAGAATAATTATGGTGGCAAACGTTTATCTCAGAATTAACAAAACAAATAATTGAAATCTAAAAATAAATGTATAATGTTTACTATAAATATTTGAAAACAAAGAAATTTTAAACATGAAGTTATAATATTCTAGGACCTAAGTGTATTTCTATTTGGAGTGACGTACTGTACGAAGTAATAAGAACTTTTTTAAGTTACGAAATTTAGTCATATGTTTTAAACGATGTCTAAAAGACCAAACCTACCTTCTCTTTTAAAGAGCTCTTCGCTTCTTGTCTTAATTATCTCCACCGATATGACCGCGTTTATAAAACAAACAGTCAACAAGAAAAATGACTTCATCATTTTTTTTCTCCTTCTCTTTCTTCTTCCTGTTCTTGAAGTTTGTTGATATTTCCTCTCAGAGCAGGTCACGTGACTCTAGCCCGTTTCAGATATGTCGAGACGATTCTTCGCTCTAGGCGTTGCTTTTTACTTTTATCTCTGTATCGTTGATCCTTAGCGTGTCAACATATGCTTAATTTCAGTAAAATACAGAATTAATTTAGGAATTATGCAAGAAAAATGTAATGTAAAATAAGTCATTACAAAATATTTAAACTTGTTTATGTTTTTAAATAATTTCATATACATAAAAACATTAAAAACAAAAATTCATAACTAACTAACTAAACTAAATAAATAAATAAATAAATAAATAAATAAATAAATAAATAAAACAAATAACATAGCACAACGTAACGTAACATAAAACCGATATAACCTTCTTCAGCTACTACTAGTCATTCTTTAAACATGAATTATCCAGCATTGGCGAGCCAGTTTCATATACGCATGCACACGAAGTTGATCCATCGTCATACAGCTTCACGCATTGTGACCAAGACATCACATAACATTCACACATCGCCAGTACTGAAGGAGCTCTACTGGTTGCCTCTTCTCAGCTGGACAGAGTATAAACTCCTGTCAACACATACAACACCTTGAACGATCGTTTCCCAGAGAACATCAGGGTCTTGCTGGAAGTGTACAGGACAAGAGGACTCTACAGTCATAGAAGTCAGTAAGATTAGTAACACCAAGGATAAGAACAACCACTTTGCTAGAGATGTTTCAGGATTGCTACAAAGACACTGTGGAACTCACTCCCAAGTAACATCAAAGAGGCTGACACAAAAACTACACTGAAAACAACGTTAAAGACCCATTTCTTTCAAATCCATTTTGTTAATATAGAGTTATGAGTTATTTTCCAGTTTCAAAATATTCAAGTTAGTCGATTAATTATCATATACAATTTTGAAATGTGAAATTTATTTTTGCCACCATATTAACATGTTTCACCATTACGTTTACATTTATTTTAACATGTTTATGTCTATGTCTTTTTATATTTAAATTTATTATTTTACACCGTAAAACATCATTGAACTAAGTTGGTATGGAAAAGGTACTATATAAGTATGTATAATAATAATAATAATAATAATAATAATAATAATAATAATAACAACAATAATAATAAAAGTCTGACAAAACCAAAAAATTCTTTTTTTTTCGGCTAATTTTTTTATTTTTTATAAGCGGCTAATTTTTTTTATTATTTATTATTTTATTTATTATTATTATTTTTTTATTCATTCATTCATTATTATTATTATTATTATTATTATTATTACAGATCTAGACATGAAGACAAATGGGCGAAAAGTTACTACTATTAAGTCTCTCTCTCTCTCTCTCTCTCTCTCTCTCTCTCTCTCTCTCTCTCTCTCTCTCTCTCTCTCTCTCTCTCTCTGTGGGTGTGGGTGTCTCTCGCTTTGTCACTGTCTCTGTGTCTCTTGTCTCTGCTTGAGAATACGTATAAGTGTTTGAGTGAATGTATATACATGTGTTATAACTCTGAGTACGAGTATGTGTGTGTTTTTGTTGTTTTATTTCATTACGTGCTAATTACGAGCAGGTAAGGAATAGGGTTAAATGCGTACATGAAGGAATGTGGTGAACTGGGGTAAATAACACATGCAAATGAACCTTTCTTTACCAATCACGCAGGTCATTTTGTTTCGTTGGCTTCACGCAGAGATAATGGCAGGTTTTATTAACCCACCAGACATCTGCTTCTGCCGCCTGTAGAGGTCGCTGTTGAGAGTAAATGTTCAACAGGAAGATGGCAAAACACACAAAGTACCAACAGATGTAATTTTTTGAGAGATATTCAAATAAAGACATTAAAACGACGGAGTGGTTCAGCTTCGTAGTTGTTAGGAAGTTAGTATGTTAGATATACAAGAGGTTAGTGAACAGTAGGTAGTATTGCATTGAAAAAAAGTACAATCTTCTTGCAATGAAAACGTAATTAGAATAAAAATAGAAATCTCAAGTGGAGAGACAGACATCAACATGGTAAATAAGTTTTTTATATATATATATATTTATTTATTTATTAATTATATATATATATCATCAAATTATAAGCTCCAAATGTGTGCCACAATCACACAAAGGAACAAAATCATTCACATTGACATTCATAAACAATACAGAGTATTTATATGTACGCATGCGTTAACGCTCTTAAATTATTGTAAATGAACTCTTCCATGCTTTGGAGGGACATAAATCAACATGATGATTATCATAACGAATTTCTGTGAACTGTTTATTTGAACACCCACTGGTAAAGAAGATCGCTCTGGCCCTGTTTATGTATTCATACGCTTAGAGTTTTCTTTCTCAGCGAGAGAAACGCTTTTGTTTTTGTCGCCATAGGAACTAGAGATTGTGCCAATTTCTCGTAAATAAAACGAGAAAAACAGTCGAGTAAAAGTTTGAGACAGGACACAGCGAGGGTGCCGTTCTCTCTCACAAACATGGAACTTGTTTTTACGTCTGCTTTTTTCTTTCTTCATTTTCATTCGGTCATTTCTGTTGAACTTTTCCCCAAAGTCTCGCTGCCCAAGAAAAGTAAGTATAATGGTTTATTACAAACGTTATTTTGTTTCTTCATTTCTTCTTCTTCTTCTTCTTCTTCTTCTTCTTCTTCTTCTTCTTATTATTATTATTATTATTATTATTATTTTTATTATTATTTCTTTTTCTTTCCCTCTCCCTTATCACCATTTGTAAAATTTATTACTTTAAGACTCAAAGACAAATTTTTATATTTTAATTCTGCTGCAACTATTATTTCGATTGCTGTTTATTTATTAATTATTTTATTTGTTTACTACAACTACTCTGCTAAAACTGTCACTACTATTGCTGCTACTGCTATTACTACTGCTTCAATTTATTTATTTATCTGTTTATCTATCTGTCTATTTATCCATCTATCTATCTATCTATCTATCCATATATTTGTCTATCTATCTATCTGTATAGCTATCTATATCTATCTATTTATCCATCTATCTGTCTGATTGTCTGTCTGTCTGTCTATCTATCTGTCTATCTATCTGTCTGTCTGTCTGTCTATCAGTCTATTTATTTATTAAACTTTATTTCATGGGTCAAATAAAACAACAAACAAACAAAAAATTACCTATATATAGGAACATTTTAAATTACGTTTTTCTTTGATTTATATAAGTAAAAATAATAATAATATAAGACAAACAAACAAACAAACAAACAAATAAATAAATAAATAAATAAATAAGATATATCTATGTAACCGCAGACACACAAAAAAGCAGTTTGTTTACAGTTTAATCAGTTTTGTTTTTATTTCTTATCGTATCAAGGAACAGGTTTCTCTGTTTTGCACACAGAGAGGAAAAAAAAAAAAAAACATGATTATAAAATGTGAAAAAAAGGTAGATTTGGAAATAAAATATTTTTACTTTTGAAACAGCAGTTTTCGGTTCAGTTATAAAAAATGATAAAATATTTACATATTAGACGTTTCTCAATACTTTTTAATTTTTATATATATGTATAAAAATGAACATTATTAATACGCTTAAATCCAATGCCTGTCAGTATATGTGTATGCTGAGATGTTTTAAAATAAAAACTTAAAAATAAAAATGGCAATATTTTGTATAAATCAGGATTAAATTTATTTGAGTGTTTTAATGAAGAGTTTTAATTTTTATTATTTGTTTTTTAAATGCGACCATTACTTCAGTATAGCTAAACGTAATAACAAACTCATTAACTGAATTAAATAAACTATATAAATAAATAAAATTGTTAATAAAATAAAATAAAATAAATAACAGAATAAATTAGCATAACAAATGCAAAAACTGCAGTCACAAGTTTTTAATAATTACAAACTATTCTCTATACCAAAAATGTAACTGCATTATTTTGTTTCAAAACTTACAAATAAAACTTACAACAACAACAACAACAACATAATAATAATAATAATAATAATAATAATAACAACAACAGCAACAACAACGACGACGACGACAACAACAACACCAACACCAACAATAATAATAATGATGATGATGAATATGATGATAACAATAATAATAATGACGATGATGATAATAGTTATGTTGAGATATTGAAAATCAAAACGAAAAGAAGTAATTTTTGAATTAATAGAAATTGTTATTAAGATTATTATTTATATTATTATAAACTTTCTGTAACTGGAAAACATCGTGAAAACAAAAGCTACTACATTGGTTCCTTGACTTACGAATTTAATTCGTTCCGTTCAATTTGCTCGTATATCAAATCAATTTTCCCAACTGAAATTAAATGAAATACTATTAATCCTTCCAGCCCCCTAAAAACCATATATTTCTTTTTTGTAACGTGTTTTTAAATAAGAAAAAATTATTTATAAATGACAAATATTCCATAAAAACAAAATAAAAGAGAACGCAGAGAAATAAATTGATTTTTTTAAAGTGTATTTATCTTGGAGATCAGACAAATTATTTTAACGCCTGTAGCTGGAGTTACAGCCTTTATCGACTCCTTCTGCTTCAGTACGCTCATACTGCCTAGACAAGTCGACTACACACAAATCTCGCTTATGTTTTTCTATGAATTCAAGCTTTAATTCAATGGACATCATCCGCTTCTTCTTCTCAGCACTGTCCTTTGCACTCACTTTCTTAGAATCCATGGTTTGAAAATAGAAATTTGGCAAAATACTGAACAAAACGCGACCGCAACAGAAATGTTTCTACGGCGAGGTAACCACGTGAAGCGAGGGATGCTGGGCGGATGTTGTGTTGTTCGTTGCGTCGACCAGCGGCGGCGTTTCTGAAGCTCGCTCGTAACTCGAATACTGGCTCGCAACTCAAAGCAAAACTCGAGCTGGCGGCTGTTCGTGACTCGATTTCCTCTCCCTGCTTTAATTAACTCTAAGTGACGTCACCAGACTTTCTCATTAACAGGGAATCAACGAAGTGATAACCTTTTAAATGTCAGAACCGAAGAATGCGACAAACAAACTAAATATAGAACTTGCTGTGTGAAATTACACTTATATCTTCGTAAAAGCTGATTTCACCAAACCCCTAGTTTCACAGTTTTACTGTAATATCCACACACATACATTATACACAGAGAGAGAGAGAGAGAGAGAGAGAGAGAGAGAGAGAGAGAGAGAGAGAGAGAGAGAGAGAGAGAGAGAGAGAGAGAGAGACGTACGTACATACATGCATACATAGCTTTTAGAAACATTCTTACACACAGAAACAAGAACATGGACACATAAACCAGTCTATAAAAATGCCAACTGTCAATCAAAAACAAACTCATAAAACATTTTTTGTGATTACATTTCTTTTACTTTTTTTTTTAATTAATGATAAGAATAACAACAGCAATAATAATAACGACAACGACAATATCAACTACAATAACAATAACAACGACGACAACAACAACAACAATGATAATAACAAAAACTATAAGGACAAGAACAACAACAACAACATTTGTTTACACTGTTTTTATGTCTGCCTGTATTATTACATTACTTATTATGTAGCTGTTATGTGTACTGAGGTTTAATGTTTCGGTACATTTTAGGGTTAATGTTTACATTTTCTGAACAGCTGCTTCCCATTATTAGTCCGTGAAATTGAAAGTTAACAGTAATAATAATAATAATAATAATAATAATAATAATAATACAAAAGACAGAGACAAGTTATATTTGACGTTTTAATTTTTAAAATTTTTATTATTATTTTTCTCTCAGGCGAAGACGTCACTTTTAAAGAATGTTCTGGAACCAATGTCGGGTTCGCTATTTCCGGAAATCTGTCAGACCACTATACGTCATTGAAACGTCACTACTCCGGCTGCACGTTTGTCAACGGTAACCTGGAGGTCACCAACCTCGTTTCCAAGGATATACGTTACGATGTGGACTTTCTGAAAGACATCGAGATGGTGACAGGGTACGTTCTGATTGGTCTCGTGACGGAAGTTGAGAAAATCTCGCTTCCAAAACTGAAGCTGATTCGCGCGGACAGCACCTTCTCCGTTCTCGGTTCCGACTACGGTCTTGTTGTGACCTTGACCTCCAGAAATATGACCAATGGTCTGAGGTCTTTGCAAATGCCAGAACTGAAAGGTAAGATTAAAAAAAAACGTACGTTGGGTTAGAATTGAAGAAGATTTTATTGTGGCTGCATTTAAATCTAAAATATATGGACAATTAATTGTTTTTCATGATCTTCTAATATTTCTACGTTTATAACATTTATTTATTTATTTATTTATTGCATATTTCTTATTAAAGATACTTTCTTGATTGTAAAAAAAGTAATAGCTAAAGTTATTTGGGTTTCTCCTCTGAAAAACATTTAAATTAACCTGCAGTACAGCAGTATATTTAAGAGTCTTTAAACACTGATTCACTCTGATTTGCATGCCATACAATGACAGATATTGCACTGTTATTGTAATAATTCTTATTTCAGAGATTTCTCGAGGAAACGTCCTGTTTCTAGAAAACCCGTTGCTATGTCACGTGGACACCATTGACTGGGATCACCTGACCCCCAACAGAGACAATGTGTTACATATGAAGAAACACGGACATTCAACTAACTGTAAGTTTAACAACAATAGTAGCAGCAGCAAACGACAACGACAACAACAACACCACCAACAACAGCAATAAAAACAATAATAATAAAAATAGCAGCAAAAATAACAGAAGAAGAATAATGATGATGGATATTAAAAACAAAAACAAAATTATGTCATAAAATTTCTCGTATATTTTATTTTGTGATGAACTGTCACTGTTAGTTAAATGCATTTTAAACAATAATCATTATTTTAACTATTGTATTGTGTTGTATATTACTAAGGTGAGCCATGTTCCTCCCACTGTCGTCATGGCAACGTGAGTCGATGCTGGGGACCAGAAGACAACCTGTGTCAGAAAGGTGAGTGATCAAATCTTTTTTGTGTTTTTTCTTTCTTTCCAGTGTTCATTTATAAAATATAAATACTTAAATGGTGCTGTAACAGAATGGGAGGTTAGGGATAGGGTTAGGGATAGGATTAAGGATAGGATTAGGGTTTTCGTTAGATTAGGATAGTGTTTAGGGTTAGAATGAGCCTTGTAGTTAGGGTGGATTTCAGTGTCAGATTATTTGAAGAAAACTTTTGGTACAAAACAATAAAAGTTAGGACGAATTTTTGGAAAGAATTAAATTTATGTTTAATTGAATAAACTGTTCACTTAAGATATACATCAGAGTAGGGTTAAGGTTTGTGATAGTGTTAGGATTAAAATTATGAATGCATATAAATAAATAGATGTTAAAAATATAAATAAAGAAATATCGAAATGATTGAGAATGTAATCAAATATAATTAAAACACGCTAGTAAATGAATAATTTGAAGACAAAAACGTATAAATAAAATATTTTAAAATTAACAGATTCATTAACAAATGTAAAATTAAATAAAGAAATGTATTATTAAGTAAAATAAATTTATAATTAACTAAATAAATGTAAAATTAAATCAGTAAATGTAAAATTGACTAAATAAATATAAAATTAAATCAGTAAATGTATAATTAACTAAAATAAATTTATAATTAACTAAACAAATGTAAAATTACACGTACAGAGGTTAAATTCACTAAACAAATGTGTAATTAAGTAGATAGATGTAAAAATAAGCTTTGTTTGTGTTTCAGTGAACACGATGACGTGCCCCTCTTCCTGTTTGAACCACTGTTTCAGCACGGACGTGTTCGGCTGCTGTCACACGGAGTGCGCCGTCGGCTGCACTGGACCCACAGACACAGACTGTGTCGTAAGTCATCTCAGTTCTTACTTAGTCGTCTGCACTGGACCCACAGACACAGACTGTGTCGTAAGTCATCTCAGTTCTTACTTAGTCACAGACTGTGTCGTAAGTCATCTCAGTTCTCACTTAGTCACAGACTGTGTCGTAAGTCGTCTCAGTTCTCACTTAGTCACAGACTGTGTCGTAAGTCATCTCAGTTCAGTCACAGACTGTGTTGTAAGTCATCTCAGTTTTTACTTAGTCACAGACTGTAATGTCATCTCAGAAGTCTGGTCATCTCAGTGTTTAAGTTTAAATATCTCTTCATGCTAGACTGAATAGGAGTCACAGATGTTGTAGAGGAATATTGAGAAAAGTTAATGGCAGAAATCAGTCACATACTGTGTTAAAATTTATGTTTATTTGTTTATTTATTTATTTAATTGTTTGTTTGTTGAGATTTTTTAAAGAATCTTCAGTTTAAATCAGAAACACAAATATGTTTTAAATAGTTTTTTCAGATATTTAAGTCATCTCAGTTTTTTATGAATATTAATCCAGCTGTCACAGACTATAAGTATTTTTTTTAGAACATTTCGTTATATTTATCTCTAGTTCTTGAATGTTTTCACAGAAATGAATACAAATGTCATCTCAGTTTTTTAAACTGTGTTGTAAGTCATCTTACTTAGTCACAGGACCCAGAGACACAGACTGTGTTGTAAGTCATCTCAGTTCTTACTCAGTCACAGATATCTTCAGACTGTGTTGTAAGTCGTCTCAGTTTTTACTCAGTGTCATCTCAGTTCTTACTTAGTCACAGACTGTGTTGTAAGTCATCTCAGTTCTTACTTAGTCACAGACTGTGTTGTAAGTGATTTCAGTTTTTAGTTAGTCACAGACTGAAGTGTGAAGTCTGGTCTCTTAAGTTTAAATATCTCTTCATGCTAGACTGAATACGATCAACAGTAGAAGAATATTATTTCATATTTGAAAAGTTAATGGCAAAAACAATCAGTTAAAATTGATAATGTTTATTTGTCCATTTATTTATTTATTTATTTATTTATTTATTTGTTATTTTATTTATTTATTTGTTTGTTCAGATATTTTGAAGAATCTTTAAATCAGAAACAAAAATTTAGTTATAAATATTTTTCAGATATTTAAGTATTTTTATGAATATTTTAAAACTCAAATATTAATCTAGCTGTGTATGTATTTTTTTAGAACGTTTCGTTATATTTCACTATATTCTGAATGTTTTAAAATGAATACAAACTTATTTTTAAAATGTTTCAGATGTGTAAGTATTTCCTGCACAAGAACCAGTGTGTGTCATCTTGCCCTGATGATCATTACTTCATAGGACAGCAGTGCATACTCAACCCCTTCCTCTTCCCTTCCACCCAGACCCACGAATCTGTCACACAGGCCACGAGTACAGCAGCTCACACCAAGCCAGATCTTCCTCAACAACCACAGAAGGCAATCCTCAAGTTTCTGACAGTGATTCCTGAAGATTTTGACAGTAATAATGACGTTTTTGACAGTAATACTGAAGTTTTGGACAGTAATAGTGAAGTTTCAGAACAGAAACATGAAGTTTTTGACAGTAATAGTGAAGTTTCAGAGCAGAGACATGAAGTTTCATACAGTAATCATGAAGTTTCACAGAGTAATTCTAAAATTTCTTCAGAGGACTATACTGACGTTTCAGACAGTAATTCTGAAGCTGTTTCAGAAGATAGTGCTGAAGTTTCAGAGTTTAGTCATAAAGTTTCAGACACTAATTCTCAAGTTTCAGAGAGTGATTTTGACCTTTTAAATAATAATCCTCAACATTCAGAGGAAAATCGAGAAAATTCTGATAGCAAATCAGACAGTCTGATTAGATCTGATGTGCAGAGTGATCACAGGTCAGACACAAACATTGTTGACGAGTTTCTCAGTATTCAGTACAACTTTGATGACAAAGAATATGAAAACTCTGAGGAAGTTTTCCGTTTGTCCACCATCACTCCTCAGCACTTTACTGTGACATCTCCTTCAGATGTCTCCACTGACTCTGTTACCCATAGCAACCATCTGACTGGTGGACCTGAGAAAGAGAGTTCCGACATTGATTCTGAAACACAAGCTGATGTTGCCATGGACACTTCCAAGATGGAACATACAGCAAAGTCTCAAGATACTAAATCCAAGCTGGAAAATCCACATCCAGGTGAGCTGCAGGAAAAAGATGTCCTCAAGGAAATAACAAAATTTACTTCCACTGAAATTCACAATGATAAATCACTGAAAACCACTGTCCAGCCAGAACTGAATTTTAAAAATACTATCCAATCAGAATTTGAGTCGAAAAATAATATCCAGTCTGAGTCTTTATCTGAAAATACTGTAGCAAAAAACACCATCCAATCAGAATCTGTAGCTAAAAACACCATCCAACCAGAAATTTTATTTAAACATACACTGCAGCCAGACTCGGCCAATGAAAAGCAAGAATACAGAGCAGAAATCACGTCCAGCTCAGCTGATGTTGATAAAGATAACAAGGAAGGACAGACAACTCTGACAAATCATCTTGAAACTGACAATAAAGAAAATAACGTAGAAACTGCTTCTGTAGACGTTTTTAAGAAGTCACAACCTTGACAAATCACAACTTTAACAGTGGAATTTTATTATTAAGACAAAAAATTTCTTGTTATCTGAGCAAACATCAAAAATTTGTCATTTTTCAAACTGATGATGACAAATAACACAACAGTTTTTATGTTCTGATTGTTTTGTTTGTTCCTTAATATTTTTTTCTTTTATCATTTCTTCTTCATGCTGGTGAGGATATGTAAATATTATATCAGTTAAAACATGGAGTGAGGCCAGAATCATTAAACTTGATGTTTTTGCATCCATTATTATGTCATTAAACACAGAGACACATCAGTAACAGATTTTGTCATATGTAGTATTATTTTATGAACACACGTGAATACAAAGCTGTAATTCTATGATATTAAACTTGATGATTTCAGTTTTGAGGGTGTAACAGTGATTTAAAACTTGATCTGGATCAATTAAGATTTCTGTTGATCTAAGGATTTTATCTTGATGCCTGAGATTATTTTATGATCATAAACATGAAAGTAGTGTTTTTCTTGTTTTAAATTTAATGCCAGAATGAAAATATTTGTTGAAATCAGTATATTTATAATGAGTATTACAAACTGCATGGCATAAATGTTCATTGAAAAACAGTGTCACATGTGTAATTATATATATATTTATTTTTTATATGAAAAAAAAAAATGGTGTAACTTGATTATAGTTATAAAAATAATTCTTATAATTATACAGTGACATTAATTTCAGTTGTTTGAAATACTAATAAATATAATAATAATAATAATAAATACAATAATAATAATAATAATAATAATCATAATAATGATAATAAATATAATAATGATAATAATAATAGTAATAATAAATATAATAATGATAATAATAATAGTAATAATAAATATAATAATGATAATAATAGTAATAATAAAAACAATAAGGACAAGATGAAGAACAACATTTGTTTACATTGTTTTTATTATTATTATTAATAATAAGAATAAGAAGAACAGAAGAAGAAGGATGGAAGGTTAAATGAAAAAAGGAAAACATTCGATAGAACAGAATTTATAGTTGTTTTTTTTGTTCTTTTGTATATCAGAGTGTATTTTGTTTTTATTTCTGGTTAATAAATAGTAAGAAAAACAACAACAAATGTACGAAATTATCAATCATTTTTAATCATCAGATATTTTAAAATTATCTCAATGAAAAATACAAATTGAAACAGTTTTTATATTTATTCTTACAGATTAAAACAAAGCACATAATTATATATTAGAAACAGAAGAAAATTTCAAAGCAAAAAAGCCATATGTAATATTTTGGATAATTACAAGATAAAAAGAAACTATGAAAGAGACAACTGAAATAAATAAAAACAGTAATTAATTATTATATCATGCATATCAATCATATTTCACCTATAGATATACAATAATCACTGGTATTCTGATATATAAAACAAAAACTCAGATACACTTATCTACCAACTCTTATTTTGACTCCTTACATCAATCATATATTTAAATATTATACATAAAAATATTATATACTTATTTTATTGTGAAATAAAATACAATTAAGACATTTGCATACAATTTGTCAAATTTCAAAGTATTATTATTATATTTTTTAATTAATGAAAATAATCAAGTTTTATTCATTTATTATTTTTTATTATATATATATATATATATATATTATTTTTATTTGTTTTTTGGGGTTGATATAAATTAACAACTGCAGTAACAATTAAATTTACTATTTTTAATATTTTCATAAATAGAATCATTTAAAAAAAAAAATTAATTATACATACAAATCTATCAAACATTATTTTCATTGATTATATATCAATTTTTCAAAATTAACAATGAATATACACATAAAAATCAACATAATTAACATACAATTTAAGAATTCATTTATATATTATTATAAATATTCATATAATTAATAATTAAAACAATTGTGCACATTGAATCAATAAGAAATAAATTTAGAATTGTTGAAAAATGAATCAGACGTTTTATGGCAGTGTGTTACTGGTGTATGAAAAAAATAAAATATAAAAATAAATAAATAAATATTGTAAGAAACGAAGAATGATATTTATTAGGTTTATTCACTTGGGTGGTAAATTTGGTAGTTTTCAGTTCAACATTTTTAATTTAGGTTAAAAAAAAATTTGGAATAGTTTCAAATAGTTTCAGATAGTGAGATTTTTTTGGAATAGTTTCAAACAGTTTCAGACAGTGAGATTTTCTGGAATAGTTTCAAAGTTTCTGTTACTGATATTTTTAAAGTTCAGTAAGATTTTTTTTTTTGGAATAGTTTCAAATAGTTTCAGATAGTGAGATTTTTTTGGAATAGTTTCAAACAGTTTCAGATAGTGAGATTTTTTGGAATAGTTTCAAGCGGTGAGCTGAACAGATCTTGTCAGACATTTTTATTTGTTTTAGAAAGGGAGATAATTCTGAAAACTGAAATAGTAAACAGGATTAGTTGAAATGATATTTAATGTGTGAGATTTATAACAGATTTTGTTAATGAGAAATTTCAGCCAGTTCTGAAAGGTTTTCAAAATTGTTTTATATCATATTTAACTAGATTACATATCACAAGATAATAGTGATACTACACAGTTGTAATTACAGAGAAGAATGTGATATAATCTGTATTTGATATCACAGTGTGCAGATATTTAGATAATTACACAATGAGAATCTCAGAAAATTACACACATTATAGTGACATAAAGTGACATCTGCTGATTCTGTTGATTGTTTCTGTCATAAATCATAGATTAACCATAATTACCCATAGCCTTTTTCATTTTTAATAATCTAAGTTGTAATTGTTAATATATATATATATATATAAAATAAATAAAAAGGTATTCAGTTTCTGTTATTAAGTAGTATTTCTGTATTTTATGACAAAACAACTTGGAAATGAACTCTCTCTTTCTCTGTCAGATAACACAAGGAATAAAATGTAATACTACTGCAAATCATTGGCAAAAATAAAAATTAAAAATTTTGAACAAAGTAAATACTGAATAATAATACACGTAGTGTAACTAATAAGCCCAGATTGGCTAATTATGTTTGTTATATATAATTATAAAATTATGCTTTACTTATGGAACAAAATGCATACATTTAGAGACAGCAAATGTATATATATGTGTATGCGTGTGTGTCTTTGATCAAAAAATCGAAAAACTAAAAATATAAAAATAAAAAAATTGTTACGTTTTTCAATATGTCATTCATTTTTGAAAAAATAAATTAAAATAAATTTTTAAAAATTATTTGTTGGCAAAAGAAATAATGAGAAAGCTGTGAATGATGAGACACAACAATATTGCTACATTCAGTCTATACATAGATCTATACAATAAATAAAGTCTATTCCACCTGGTAAATATATCTATGTATTATGTATATATATATATGTATATCTATATGTTCCTAGGGATCCATTTTCATATTCACACAACACTGAAATGTAAAAATGATTCTGTACAAACAAAATGTTTGGGCACCAAGTTAAATAAACAAGCTGGTAACAGACACCAGTAATTTAGGCTTTTTATGAGGTAGTTTGGTTTTAAAATAATAAAAATAATAATTAATAATAATAATAATAATAGTAATAATAAAACTAATTGAAAAGAATAATAATAAAAAAAATTATGCATATATCTTTAAATTTGGTTAGATTAATATGATTATAATATATGTAAGATTTTATGCTTTAAATTATTATTATTATATAATTTTTTTAATTTGCATATCCATATTTTGTTAGTGCAGGCGATTTTTGCAGAGACTCAGTCTTTTAAGTAAATTTATAGTTAGACTGAGTATTACGTTTGTTAGTAACACTAACAACTCTACTACAATGAAGCTTGCTAAGTAGAATAAAATAAAAAAATAAAAAATATATACTGTCTGTTTACAGGTATAAATGTAAAGATTTCTATAAATATATTTATTTATTTATTTATTATTTTTTTACATCAATTAATTAATTAAATAATTAATTATTTTTCAAATGTTTTACCAGAGCATCACAATTTTGGATTTTGCAGTAATAATGAAAACATTTGTATGAAATTAAGTTTTGAACAGTGGAAACTGCATTTACCTTGTTCTATTGATTTAATTATTTATTCATTTATTTATTTATGTCTGATTATTTATTCATTTAATTTTTTTTTTTTTTTTTTTTTTTTTTTTTAAACAGATCTATTTATTTGTATTTGATTGTACTTATGTATTTATTTTTACATATCTAATAAATATACAAAACACAAGTATGTTTTCTCAAGACAATATTTATAAAACAAGAAATAATTAACTTTCAAAACTAACAAATACAAAATAACGCTTTAAATGACTTAATCAAATCAATACACAAAATCATTTCTGGAAACTAGGATTTAAAGTTTATTTATAAAATCAGATTCAATCATTTTGTAATGTAAACTATAACTAATCAAAAGGTGAGAGTAACTTCTAGAAAATTTATACATGATTTTAAGAATGTCAAAGTTTTTAGTAAGTTTAAAATAAAAATAAGAAGTAAATTTATATCAAGCTAATTCTTAGATACATTTGACTGAATATTTTATTTATTTTATTTTATTTATTTATTTCTGTTTATATCAGTCTAGTTCTTCATAGTTCAGATATTCTCAAATCAAACATCTGAAATAAGATTTTTTTGAAAATTAATGAATTTAAAATTAATATAATTATTTATTATAATTCTTGTTTATAGTTACTGTTGTTACTATTATTATTTATTTATTAATTTATTATTATTATTATTTAATTATTAATTATTATTATTATCATATTTATTTATTTATTTATGATTATTATTATTAATATATTTTATAAAATTATTACTATATTGACAGAAATAACATCAATTATGAATAAATTTATGATATAAAAAAGTTTTAAAATGAGTTACAGCGCGAGTTATACCTTTACAAGGAATTCTGACTAGAAAAAAACACTACGAACAAAAACGATTTGTTCAGGTAAATAAGGCTATTTAGACTGAGTCCACTCAGTTTGTTTATGTAATTTACATCTCTTCAGCGAAGCACGTGTGCATGTTGAGAACGAAACGTGAAACACTTGAATGCTACAAAAAGAAATGAAACATTTCTGATTTTGATTTTAAAAAATTGGTGATATTACAACCATTAAATTTCACTTTTTAAATATAAAATAAAAACTAATTGTATAATATGAGAAATAAACTGCTGGATTTCAAATAAAAATGAAATTTCCATTGTGAAATGGAAATTAAATACTATATAGATTTCATTTTTTTTTATAACAGTGGAACATAGATATCAAAATGGAACATAGATATCAAAATGAAACACTGATATCAAAATGAAACTTAGGTATCAAAATGAAACACCGATGTTTTCAAACACAGATAGTAAGTATGTTTGATATCTAACATTAAATTTTGGTTTTGAAATAAAAATTATAAAAAGATGACACAAGTCTCATATCAAAATAAATTATTAATTTCAGTCCTTGATACTCAAATTTTTGGATTCAACAATAAAATTTTGTCTGACATTAAATTTCAGTATCTGACATCAATCCTGAAATTCTGAGATTAAAACACAGTTGTAAACATATATTATAGTGACTTTCAAAAACCATCAAACACAAAAAATTTGAAAATCACGAAACAAGGTGAAAAATGTACCTAGACTTTCTGAGGTCTTCTAAAAACTTTTTATTTTATTTGTAACTGCATATTTATGTGATAATTGATTTTGTACGTATGTATAATATATATATATATATGTATGAAATGCTATGAAATTATATATTATAATTTGTGCATTTTTTTCTGGGGTGGATAGTTAGAGGGAGTGGGCAAACTGTAAAATATTTAAAACATTTTTAAAGCCTTTTTATGCCTATAAAGGTTTCTGATAACGGACACTGAGTTTAGTACTAAGCTGAATGCAACTTGTCAGTGAATGTTTTCATAATAAAATCTGCATTAGCTGATACTGAAGAGGTTTGTTCAAAAGTCATTCCTTTTTTTTGTCTTTTTTTCACCTTGAACATTATTAAAAAAATTACAGTTATGTAAAATTATAGAGATTTTTTGTTGTTTTTAATTGTGAATTTTGTCTGGGATTCAGCATATACATAGAACCTTCTAGTATGTCTTTTCAGCAAAAGCAAACATATAATAAATAAATAATTAAATATAATAACAATAAAAAAAAGTACTCTAATAATAATTTTAACAATAGCTATACGTATTTTATAAAACATTAGAAATAAACAACAGTATGATGTAAAAAGAAATCTGATTGGATGTATGTATGAACACTTCTGATTGTACAAAACTTTTCTAGATATAACAAACTGACATATGTTTGGTTACCTCTACAATATGATTTAAAATGAGTCTCACAGGTTTTAAAATGGAGGTTATAAGACATTTGTTTTCTATAATTCAGGTCATAACCCAAAATCAAGATCATGTAAATATAGACATGTAAAGAAAATAATAATTTTTGATCCCGAATAGTTCACACAATTATGTTTATTTTATAGAAAGCAATTTTCAGTCAAGACTAAATCCAGTGTTTGGAATACAATTATATTTTTATATTGTAAATTTAATGAAGATAATAAAAACCAACAATTTTAAACTTCAAAGTAGTGAATGTGAAGGTTTAAAATTAATTATAGACATACAGTAATAATAAAAATTAATTTCTAAATATTCAGTATAATATTTATGTTTAACAAATTATGCTAATTTGTTTTTTGTATTATTATAATAAAACATTTTACATATTAACTTTCAAAAAGATAATAAATAATTATGCATAACAATAACATTGTATAATTCAATTTTAAACATTAACATTTATAATCTGTTATTCAAGATAATAACAAATTTTACTAACAGGATGTAATAACAATCTGTTATAAACCAGAACTTTAAATAATAAAATGTATTATGTTTCTAACATGCATGAACTGTCTTATTAACATAATAATAATAATAATAATAATAAAATAACAAAAACAACAATAATAATAATAATAATAAACTAATAATAATGTATTAATTTCTAAATATTAACTGTTATTGTAATGTTAGTCACTGTAAGACAGAATTAAATATTAACTATTAAAAACATAACCTGGGATATTAACATTGTTATAACATATATTACATGATCTAACAATGATTCTGTATAGGTCTAAACTTTAAATATTAACTAACAAAATTATGATAACAGCGATAGATATATTATGCTTATAAACTCTTGCAAGACAGAATATTAAATTTTAATTATTAATAGCAATGCTGAAATTTAAATGTTTTATATTTAAATCATTTTTATCTAATTTTAAGGGTATAATCTCAAAGTGTTTTAAAATTTGCTTAAACCAGCCAAAATTTTAAATAAAATTCTCTGAAAACCACTTTATATATTTACACCATACATCTTTATCTGATTTTATCTAACAGGGGTACAGTATTAATTAATTTTAAAATATGTTTAATCAGCCAGAATTTTAAATAAACTCACCAACTTCTCTGAAAATCACAGACTGAAATTTAGTAAAAAATAACAGATTTTACTAACGTCAGAAGACGTGTAATAACTGTTAATAGTCTACACTACGCTGAAACTAGTAAACACCGGGTTCTACACATTTCATTGTCTTTCAAGAAAGTACAGATGTACTTAAACAACAATCCAAAGAGCTTAATTTAATTTACACCTAACACAGACCTGTCTTAAATTAAGCATTAAATAAATTAATTTCGTTTTTTTCTTTTTGACATAGTATTTTCCTACTGTTAATTTTTCTAGGTTATAATCCAATATAAACACCTCTGTTTAAACATTTTTTTTTTTTTTCACTATCAAGCCCAGATAATTAATTCTAACAGTGACAACTGATTTCCAAGCAGACGTAAGAGGTGGCCATCTTGGATTTTCACTTTATTTTTGTTTTTGTTCTTCTTTGATTGTATTCACAGATGAAGAGGAGATCCCTGAGATTTCACTCAAAAGAAAATCAACTTAGAGTGTGTCACTGTGTGTCACTACTGTGCCACTGTGTCACAGTCACACTGTGCCACTGACAATTAAGTAAAGCTCATTATAAAATCGTTAGGAGATTGTCCAAGCCATGTTAGTGAACAAAAACAACAACTGCATATTTTATTTTTCATACCTGTAGGCAGCCATGTTGAATGATGGTGATTTACATCATTACAGTTTGCATCAGAGTGCAGTGTTTCACTGGACAAAGAAACAAGTGAAACAAGCTGAAACGGTTCAGTCAGACTGGTCTGATTCATACTAATGTGAAACCAGCTTTCCCAGGAACCTGAAATGATTCACTCAAGTCGAAATGGTTCAATGAGTCGAAATGATTCACTCAAGCTGAAATGAGTAGAAATGATTGAGTGAGTCTGTTTGTGCGGCTGTCTGTGCTCAAAGTGAAATCTGCTAAGCCTGGGGCAGACGTCAAGGAATGCACACATTCTCTGTACGCACCAACATTTCCAAAACCAAGGGAGGTAACTGACCGGGCATTTCTAAACGAAGATGCAAAAGTTCTTCAGCACCTGAAAAAGAACAAGTAAACAAGTAAGTAAACACAATGCTACATTCTACAGTTAATAAATAAAAGAGAAAATTTAAAACATAAAATTAAATATGTAATTTGTATATGCTGCTTTTGATACAACAGTCCTACTAAATTTACATATATTTCCCTTGAAGTATTTAATAATAATAATAATAATAATAATAATAATAATAATAATAATAATAATAATAATAATAATAATAAAAATTAAAAGAAAAATGATGGGGGGGGGCATAATAATACATTCTAAATAACACAAATTTCCCAAAACATAACATCACATCTCAGCTGCACATTGTAAATACATTGTAACAACATGTAACTACCATGTATAGCAGTGAAAACATAACAGATCCTCCCATATTAAGTTCCAAAACATTTCTACTTAGCCACAAGACAAACCTTTCAACACATTTCAACAAGACTTAAAAATCCCTACATGCTTACATACTGGCTCAGATGACTCAACATCCAGCCATTCACCTAGACTCAGTGCTCTGTCTCTTTGACTCAAACTCAATGCTCTGTCTCCTTGACTTAAACTCAATGCTCTATCTCCTTGACTTAAACTCAATGCTCTAACTCACTGACATAGACTCAATGCTCTATCTCACTGACTTAGACTCAATGCTCTATCTCACTGACTTAGACTCAATGCTCTATCTCCTTGACTTAAACTCAATGCTCTAACTCACTGACTTAAACTCAATGCTCTATCTCTTTGACTTAGACTCCACATCAATGCTCTGCCTGTTGACCTAAGACAAACCACATTCAAATTCGCTCAACTTCTGGACTTATCTGGACTATAGGCTTTCCTGAACTATGGACTCAATCTGCATGGACCACTAATTTACACTCTGTATCAGTGCTCCAACTTCTGTACCTTGCTGGACGACAGACTTACACACTAGAACAATGGAATCATCTCTCACCTGACTTCTCAGTTTTGTCACAAAACTTCTACAGACATTTCACTTGAAATACGACCTTGCTTACTCTCTGTTACTTGCCTAAAACTAAGTGACCCTAGTATGACTATATTTATCTTCCAGACTTTCATAAATTTTATAGACATTTTTTATTTGAATAATAATCAGTGATCTCCTATTTTAATTTATAGATGTAATTTTCTATTTAGTGTTAATAATAATAATAATAATAATAATAATAATAATAATAATAATAGTAATAGTGATGATAAAAATAACAATAATAATATTAATAACAATTACAATAATAATAATAATCATAAATAATAATATTAATTATAACAATAATAATAATGATCATAAACAATCATAATATTAATAACAGTTATAATAATAATAATAAGAATAATAAAAACAATAATAATAATAATAATAATAATAAAAAAATAGTAATAATGATGATAACAATTTATTATTCTACAGAATGAATCAACTTCAGGAGCCTAAATTCTAATTATTATTATTATTTTTGTTACTATTCTACATAATAACTTGAAATACAACCTTAAAAAATAAAATTGTTTCGTGTAAAAAATTTTAAGTTAAACCTTTCCTCTGAAGTTGCATCACGGTAACCTTCTACATATTAACTCAGTTAATTTAAATTATGTAAGACAATACAGACCCAATTACAGAAAGTAAGCTTTTAAAGTCGCAATGGCTCAGTCTTTTATGAAAATTTAACTACAGAATAACTCAGTCTTATATGATTATTTTAAAAATTGGCAACTACATCTTAAAGGATTTTTGTTTTTGTTTTTAGTATCTGGATTTGATATGAAAATCATTATATAATATGTTGTTCTAAATAAATGAAAATTGTGACTCAAACAGTGAGAACAAATTTATAATTCTATCACTAAAAATGTCTTAATAAATATAATTACAATATCAACAACATGAGAAAAATAAATAACCAAACTTTCCCGATTACTGGCTTTATTATTACTAAATAATGCACTATATATCATAAAAGTGGTCTAGTCAATAATTTCTACTATTACTTGTTAATGCTAACACACTAAAATTATCAGACTTTAAAGTAAAAATAAAAACATGATGGTCATAATTATTAATGAGAAAAATATTTATTATTATCAAGTAAATCATTTGAATAGTTTCGATTTTTCAAAATTGAGTATGTTTATTTGAAATATCGATGTAAATTAGGCTTATGCTTTATGATAAATTTACAAATCTGAAATTATTTTAAAAAGAAAAATAATTAAAATTATAGCATATGTGCATGACATTAAAACATATTTTAAAATATTTCTTTATTTCATAGTTTCATTGGTATATAATGAAGCACAAAATTAAATTAATATGCATTTTATTGTCATTTAAATATAGAAAGAGTTTATTTCAAATAAAATTTTAAAATATAATCTTAACATTTTCATTTTATTATTAATAATTTTTTCCATCCTGTCATTTTACCATAATATTCAATTTGAAAAAAAAAGATGAAATTAATAAAATTTAAATTATAAAATATGTTTCATAAAATAGAATTAACTGAAAATAATAATAATAAGAAGAACAACAATAATAATAACAATAATAAAACATAATTTAAAAAGGAGACAATAAACCTTATGAAATTTGATCAAAAATTAAGAAAACCATCTTTTCCTCTCCTCATACAAATATCCACATCCAAATATAGTTAAATAGTTCTCCTTAAATGTGAAAACATTTTGTAACAATCAAAACAAGAATCAAAAGAAAAAATATTTACCTTAGTCATTTCAAACAAAACCTAAAACAAAGGCAAAACCTTAAAACAAATCTCCCCCCATCCTTAAACCCCCTTAATTCATACTAACTTCAATAAAGTGGACTTAATCCTATCACAGTTATTTCCCTTTAAAAATAGAAACATTTCAAAGTAATTGTGACCTGCCTTTGTAAATACAGTGTGCCAGAATAATCTCCCTTTACCAACAGACCAAATCAGAATAATCTCCCTTAGAAAATTCAACAATCTATACAGAGCAATATCCTTTTGTAAGAACCATACTGTCACAGTAATCTCCCTTTGAAACCAGTAGTCATATCTGAATTATCTTCCTTGAATCTATACACTGATAAAATACAAATTATTAAGATCCTTATATCTGTCCCATAAAAAAAAAAAAAAAAAAAAAAAAATTAAAAGCAATTTATCCTCATTGAAAATAAGTTTTGAAAAATAAAGAAGATAATAAATTAATAAAATAAAAAACACAATTCCAAGTCGAATAATAATAATATAAATAATTCTGAAATTAAAATGCAGCACAAATAAAGTAAATATGCACATTAAATGTATGCAAATAATATTTCTTTCAATAGTTTTTTAATGACTCATTTATAAGATATAAAATAGAATATATATATATATATATATTTATATTTAGAGTTATTTCCATTTTTAATAACAGAAACAGAATTATGTCCTTGAAGAAAATAACAAGAATTCTAAAAATAGATCATACACAATAAATGATTATTTGTCTTCCTTCTGAAAAATGAGTGTAGTTAATATTATGTTAAAAATAAACAATTAAACATAGATTTTAAAAAATCAAAGAAAACAATAATAAAGCTGAAAATAAAATACATGCAATAATATATCTGTATGCCACCAGAACAAAACATGATAAAAAAAAAAAAAAAATAAAAATATAAATAAATAAATAAAATATAATGATAATAATAATAATAATAATAATAATAATAATAATAATGATAATAATAAGCTTGATTTTGTATGTCCATCAATAACTAGAGAATTAAAATTCACTGGGATGCCTAAAAATGCTCACTTATTTGTTAGTCAAATAATTATAACAAGATATATATATATATATATTTATGTATATATATGTATGTATATACACAAACAACAAAAATACCATGGACATTATTTAAAATAATCATCAGTATATACATAAAAGAAAACATGGATTATTTTATACATTTTGTAAATGAACACTTAAATCATTGTGAAAGTCTTTTGATAGAAACATCCAGATTTTGTTTTTGGGTGACGAAAAATAAATTTATAACATTTGAAAATTTGGTTTTAAAGTTATTATTTAACTTACATGTGAAGCAGAATAAAAATGAAATTAATTAATTTTTATATCTATTGTAGATATAACTACATAATTTGTGTAACTTAGTGAGTGAAATTTAATTTATTTTTAAAGTATTCTAAACTTACTGAAATTAGTAAAACATTCAAAAAATATTTAAAATCTTAATAAAATCTTTGTGTGAACTGCTACAGAAATGAAAGTGTTTTTTTTTTTTAAAGTTTTTAACTTAAACTTTTAAACAAATCAGAAGTTAAGTACTCAATAGAAACTTTACTTAAAAATAAAGACTGCCATAACTTTAAACTCGATGATTTCATTTTTTTGAAATAATAATATTATTAAAAAAACAGTTTAAATTTCATTGCTCAAAAGGAATTAAAACTGACACATAAAAAAATATTTTAGAATATTCTGTCAAATAATAATGTAAATATTACTAACAGTAGAAAAAAAGAGAAAAAACAAGAAGAAATTACGAAACATTTTTTAAAATCATAACTTTTTATTTAATCATTACTACTAATTTCATAAATTTTAAAAGTTATTATTGAATTAGTAATAGTAAAAAGAGGTGGTAAACACTTACTTATTTTAATTTTTTTAATGAATTTAGGATTGAAATGTTATCCTTTTTGTTTTTAAAAATTATTTTTGAATTCTTTAAACTAAGTGAATAAAAGAAAATTTTAATTTTTTAAAAAACTTTTTCTTTTACCAGTAGAATATTAGGTTAACAAAGAACTAAACTAACATTAAATAAAACATAACAACAATATCTGATTCTGATTTGGAGTCTCAAATTAACCAGCGAAATAGCACTGCTATGTGCCATACATGTTACATATATATGTCATAACATGTCACATATGTATGTTATAACATGTCACATATGTGTGTCATAACATGTTACATATACAATGTCATAACAGATTACATGTGTATCTCATAACATTTGTTATAGCACATATTAAATAAGATAACATATGACACAGCACATGTTAAATATAACAATATATGTCGTAGCACATGTTAATATAATAACATGTTCTTCAGCACATATTTAATTATCATTTTAATAGCACATATTGAATATAGTAACATATGTCATGACATATGTTACATAAAATAACATATGTCACAACATGTGTCCTATATAACAATATGTCATAGCACATGTTAAATATAATAACATAACAGCACAGGGTGAGTAACATAATGAACTGGGGTTTTTTTTCTGAATAAAAAATTTCAATATATTTAGATCAGAATTATAGCTTGTCCAGAATTCAGAAAATACATGTCATTTTCTAGGATTTTATAGTAAATAAAGGTCAAATAAATTTGTGACCTACATAGACATTTTCTAGGAAATATAATTAATGTGTAATAAAAACACATTTTAACATTAATTATTACTCTTTTAACAAAAATAAATATCTCTTTCATTTTTCTTTTCTTGTAGTTGAACAATTGTAAATTTAAACAAAAGAAAAGCACTTTTCTGACCTTTTAATATTAAGAAAATTCAAAACAACTCAAAAATGTGTCCTATCTACAAAGGTTGTCAATATCAAAAACAGTTTCTTTTTTCGTTCAGTATAATAAAATCAGTTTCCTTGAATAAAAACATTTAAAATCGTGTAAAAACTGGATTATGCATATTTTATTCAACAGTATGAAATAATGATTTTATCTGCTATTATTCTGTTTATTTATTTATTTATTTATTTATTTATTTATTTATTTTATTATTATTGTTATTGTTGTTATTATGATTATTATAATTATTTTAGGTATTATTATAAGTATTATTATTATTATTATTATTATTATTATTATTATTATTTTATTATTATTATTTTGTTGTTGTTGTTGGTACTTGGACAGTTCAGGATTATATTTACAAATTATAAAGAAATTAACTTTATAAACAAATAACGGACATAGAAATATAATATTTTTACAAACAGCAGCATAAGTGGGTTTCCTCTCTAGAATCATCACCAAATTCATTAATTTTAAAATGTGATATTAATATTATTAATTAAAGTTTATTTTAACATATGTATAATACTAGATGCAGTTATTCAAGTTTCAGTTATTATATTGCATTTTAAAGACTTTAAAGATAGTTAAAAACATACATACAAAATTTCACAGTCAGTTTCATATATTTTCAACTAAAACTTGTGTAACAGTTTGCTGATTTCTATACATAATTATCAATGTCTATTTACACATTTCATCTCACATACAGCTAGATGTGTTGTTTAACACATAGTGTGCGCAAAAAATATTACAGAAGGAATTACCTCCCCTGAGGGGCTCGTGTAATTAAAACCACAAAAGTAACAAAGTTATCAACAAATATAACAAAAGATTAATAATTTTAAGTTGGGTAAAATGTAACAGTGTATTTTTATATACAAAACTGTTAAATGTTAAGAAAATTTAAACGTTTTTTTTTATATGGTCATTTATATTGTATGTGTTAAAATTACATTATGAATTATTTGTTCTTAATTTCAAGTATCAACCTTTTTTAATCTTTTATTTTATTACATTTCTTTCCATTTAAAAAAAAACAACAACAATTTAGAACTATGTCATCTGTCAAAAGTTCTGTATTCTATTTAGAAATTAAAATGTGATATTTTATAAAAAATATAGTACTAATATGCTCTTTCTAAAAACCAATAAATATATATTTTTAAAACTTAAAAGAAGTAAAAAATAATTACATAATATTAATGACCCAAATTACACTAATAAATTCAAAATTATTTTCATTATTTTTTAAAATACTTCATATGAACATGAAGTAGAACAAATTTGCTTATTTATAATTTTATTTTAAGTTATTTTTGTTACTGTTTGTTTTGCTAAAATTAACTAAAATAGGAAATATATAAATAAGTATTTATACCTGATACAAATTTTAAAAACTCATACTTATTTCAAAATGTAATAATAATAATAATAATAATAATAATAATAATAATAATAATAATAAAAATACAACTTAATAATAAAAAAACTGAAATTAATAATAATAATAATTAATGATAATAATAATAATAATAATAATAATAATAATAATAATAATAATAATAATAATAATGATAATAAGAATGAAATAAAGCAATAACAACAACAACAACTATAAACTTATACAGATATACATATGAAAGCTGAATAACATTACATTTTACCCTTCTCAAAGTTACAAACAAGAAAAAGTCTAAATATGCATAGAATCACTCAAAGCGCCACCAATAATGGTGCTCAGTGGAGTCAAATGTTCACCAGTGTTTTGTTCCAACAGCTTGTCCGACTTCATCGACGGCAACACCATCGACGGCAACATGCCTCGTCCTTTATCACTGCTCCACAACATGTTGGCGTTGCCGTTGTTGCACATGTCACCGGGGAAAATCGTCCTCGCTCTGAGAATGTCATTGTGCAGGACGGCACTTGAAGGTAATCCGTTGTTCCTCATCTCTCCAGGATGCTGGTCCAGCGACACGCTCCACTGGTTTTCCGACAGCACCGAGCCCTGGTCGATGCTGCCGTTGCCGAGGAGGTCGAGGTCGCTGAGGATGACGTTGGACAGGGAGTTGGGGGACAGGGAGAGGCCGACGGTGCCGGTTATCGACGGGGAGATGCTGTCGATGTCACTCTGACACGGGGAGGAGACGATCTGCTCCAGCCCCGGGGAGTCGGGCGACACGGAGAAGGAGTTGGGGCTGTTCGAGGTGAACGACCTGCCCCCTGGGGTACCGGGCGTGTGCGCGCTCATCTTCTGAGGTCCCAGCCGCAGGGACATCCCACCGAGATTAGTCGTTGTCATTGGCAATGGCACTGGACAAGGGGCACCGAGAAGGTCTTTGGGCGAGGACATCATCCTCTGTAAGGGTGACGTGGCATGCTGCTGCTGCTGCTGCTGCTGCTGCTGCTGCTGCTGTTGCTGCGTCATCGCGGGGGGCTGGTACTGGTCGGGGGGGTAGTGCACGCCGTGGAGGGACGACAGGCAGGAATGCTGGTCTGTGTAGACTCCAGTCAGCGCTGCCTTCAGCACATGGCTCGTCTGCTGATGCTGATGTTGCTGCTGCTGTTGCTGCTGCATATGCTGCTCCTGGAGTCCCGCAGCTAGAGCAGCTTTGAGGACGTCAATAGGCTGCTGCATCGACTGCATTGTCTGTTCGTGCAGCCCGGCAGCCAGCGCAGCCTTCAGCACGTTCAGCGGCTGATGCATCTGGTGCTGCTGCTGCTGCTGCTGCTGCTGTTGATGATGCTGCTGCTGGTGATGCTGCAGTGCAGCGATGTCGGACAGTATCTGACTGGACTGAAGTTTGTCTGCTGACATCAGGTGACTGCGCTGGAGGTGGGGGGGCAGGGACAGGTGGGCTTCGAGGTCTGTGGTCTCCAAGGGCTCCTGCTTGATGCTGAGCTCCAGGGGTTTGAGGACATCGAGGAGGGTGAGGGCATGGGACAGGTGGTCCAGCGCAAATCGCAGAGTCTGTTTTTCACCTGGATGTGTTTTTTTTTTTTGTTTGTGGATGAATAAAAAAAAGCAAAATAAGCAAAAAGCAGATTAAACATGCATTAATGAAGTCACATGACTGAGGTCATGGCTAGTCACATGATTAACATTTGACTGAGGTCATGGCTAGTCACATGATTAACATTTGACTGAGGTCACAAACAGAACTGTTTGAAAAAGCAGCCAGTGAGAGCTGAATTTTGCATTTATTTGTTTAAAATGTTTATCAGTTTATTATTATTGTGTATTAAAGATATGTAATATAGGAAAAACCAAATAAATGAATAAAATTCAGCACTCACTTGAAACACTGAATTTAATAAAATGCTGTAATAGCAAGCACATAAATTCATTTTATTTGAGCAAAACACAGCAGAATTAAGACATTCTCTAACAAGTACTTCATTAATACAAAGTTTTAAATTACTAAAATAAGTTACTTTTTTGTATTAAAATTAAATACTATATTTTACTAGGTTATACTTTTAATACTCTTTGTAAGAAAGTAAGTTTTACATATTTATGTACTAGGCTTTAAAAATTAAGTATTATGTATTTGCATCTGTGTTTTAATAATTATTACAAATATATGTATTATTATTTTTAAAACTATAGGTTGAATGGTCTACATTTAAAAGCTAGAACATTTTATTTAGATTAAAAGATGCCTAAATAAAAATATTTTGTATATATTTGCAATCAAATATGAATCTTAACTGTTGTGATTTATTTTAATTAATTTAAATATTAATTTATTATAAAAAGGTTAAATAGATCTATTATATACAAAAATAATAATATTAATATTATTATTGTTGTTGTCTTTTTAACACTACCTCTTTTTTAATCAAAGAATTACTTTTTCATAGTTTAAAACATCCCATAGTCGAATAGAATAAATGTTATTATTATTATTTAAAACCTAATTGTTTGAACAATGAATAACAAATTTCCTATATTTAAAAACACTTGAATTTAAAATATAATTTTACATCTATATTTAAAAAAAAAAATCTATCTTTAGAAACTTATTATTATTTAATCCATATTAATAAAAGTCTTGACAGAGAATACCTTTAACTCTGAATACAGCAACAAACTAATAATAATAATAAAAAAAGCTATAACTAAAGAAACAAATATGTGGCTACAACACAGAAAGGCTTCAAACAACAAGCACAGGTGTTGAAATAACGAGAGAAAAAACCAAATTGTCACACTGACTAGCTTCTGACCAAATTAACACATACACTTACTGGATGATTTCAATAGCAAGCAGTTCACCAATCCACCATCATCTTTTATTAGCCAATAGGCTAGCTGACTGCCATAAAACAGCAAATACAATTGGTCAGTTAGTGTGGCCCCTTATATAATTCAAGTGTTTTTATTTTTTTTTTCCTTTTTAAAATTTTTTTTTTTTTTTTTTTTTTTTTTTTTTATATATTTTTAAATTCAAGAAATATTAATATTATTATGCTTCATTTATTTATTTATTTATTTATTTATTTATAATATACTAATAATGTATTCTATTGTTATTTTTAAAAATATATATATAAAGGGCAAGTAACTGCATTTTATCTGTTAATTAAATAACAATAATAATAATTTAAAAACAAATTAAAAACTAAACATTACTGCTGAAAGAAACAGATAAAATTATTTTTATTCCATTCTAACCTAGATCAGTTCAGACATATTCTACTTTTTAATTAGCTACAGAATCAAATTATTTAAAAAATTGATTTATTATGTAGATATATAATAATACTTCATTACAATTAATAATAAAATTAAATGAATAACAATAAAACCTTAACATCAAAGCCAACCCAAATTTAAACTGAATGATGAAATAATTAACTTAAAGCTAGCAATGGTTTAAGTATGTTTTCCTGGACAAACTATGCAAATATTATCCAGTATTTCACCCATATGTGGTAAGGTACCCCACCTATCTCTACCCCCCAAAAAAAATAAAGTAAAATAACTAAATAAGTGAATAAAATAATTTTAAAATTTTAAAACTGTCAGTATTTTTCCTGTTTATAAATTTTAAAATTATATTAAAGGTGTTTTGAAGCCAAGTGTATGTGTTTTCAAGGTCAAGATTATTATTATCAATTATTTGACCACAGTTTTAAAACCTTGGCAGTTTCAGTCACAGGTGAAACCAGGATTTGACTTCAAGTGACTGTACAACAAGCATTTTCTTAAGCTGCAGGTCAGTAAAGCGTTAGTCCCAAGCCTTAGCCTGTTAGTTACATCAGACTCTACCATAAGTCAATCCTACCATAAGTCAATCCTGTATCTTATTAATGTCTCAACCCACTAATAACACAATAGCATATCTTATTAATGTCTGAACCCACCAATAACACAATGCTGCATCTTATTAATGTCTGAACTCACTAATAACACAACACTGCATCTTATTAATGTCTCAACCCACCAATAACACAATACTGCATCTTATTAATGTCTGAACCCACTAGTAACACAACACTGTATCTTATTAATGTCTCAACCCACTAGTAACACAACACTGTATCTTATTAATGTCTCAACCCACTAGTAACACAACACTACATCTTATTAATGTCTGAACCCACCAATAACACAACACTGTATCTTATTAATGTCTCAACCCACTAATAACACAATCCTGCATCTTATTAATGTCTCAACCCACTAATAACACAACACTGTATCTTATTAATGTCTCAACCCACTAGTAACACAATCCTGCATCTTATTAATGTCTGAACCCACCAATAACACAACACTATATCTTATTAATGTTTCAACCCACTAATAACACAATACCATATCTTATTAATGTCTGAACCCACCAATAACACAACACTGTATCTTATTAATGTCTGAACCCAGTAATAACACAACACTGTATCTTATTAATGTCTGAACCCAGTAATAACACAACACTGTATCTTATTTATGTTTCAACCCACTAGTAACACAACACTGTATCTTATTAATGTCTAAACCCACCAACAACACAATAGCATATCTTATTAATGTTTCAAACTACCTTATTAATAATAAACCCACCAATAACACAATGCTGCATCTTATTAATGTCTGAACCAACCCACTAGTAACACACCACTGTATCTTATTAATGTCTCAACCCACCAATAACACACCACTGCATCTTATTAATGTCTAAACCCACTAATAACACACCACTGCATCTTATTAATGTCTAAGCCCACCAATAACACAACACTACATCTTATAATGCAAAATTTGTCTGAACTCACATCTAAGTGTTTCAGTGCTATCTTAAGACAATACAAAACTTATTGATGTTTCAACCCATTAATAATAAGACATATAAGTAATAAAATTCAATTTATATCAAAACATTTTACAGAAAAAAATGTCTCAATTGTAAAAGAATAATTTACATATTTACAATCAATAAATTCCTAAAATACAGTTAAAAGATATACATGTATTTAATAAACATCTTGACATGAACAGGCAAAAACAGTTAATGTCCTGATATTAATAATAATAACTAAACATCTCACAACAGAAATAAAATTCATAACATTCACTACTGAATAAAAATAATGGCAGTAACAATATCAATGGAATAAATGTCATACACTGGTAACTGTTAATACAGAAAATGTCTTGACATTGATAGCTATTAATAAAATGTTTTGACATTGATATCTATAAATAAAATGTTTTGACATTGATATCTATAAATAACATGCTTTGACACTGCTAGCAATGAAAAGAGTAAATGTTGTGACATTAACTCCTGTTATTAAAGTAAATGTTATTGATGATGTGTATAAAGGACTGACCTTTGACACTAATGCTACGTAGATCTGTGAGTTTCATCAGCAGTTTGGCAAATATGTGTGGTTGGTCCTGACGTCGTGAACGGATGTAGTGTTTCAACGCCTCCAGCATCGGCTCCTGAATCTGTTCTATCTTGTCAATGTCCTGTAATCCAGAGCGATCTGCAACAGAACAGTTTATACAATTTTATACACCCTTGTTTCCCTGGGAAAGGATTCTTAATATTTTAAACTAGCAAAATAAAAACTTTCTTACTACAATAAATTTGCAAAACTTAGGAAACAATCCAGAAATGAAACAGTAAAGTCTCAAGATTAAAACTAAATATGCAGAATTTTAAAAATTTGGAAATTAAAGGGGATTCAAAAGAAAATCTTAACATACGACAATAAAATCTGAATGAATTTTTCATTCCTTTTGGAAATCTGGTAACTAAAGAACAACCCCTGCACGGTAAACGCCCCGCCCTGCCCCGCCCTGCCCCGCCACTAAGAAAACCTTACCCCCACTGATAAGACAAATGGCAGCTAAGAGAGCAAACTCTGTCTCGTCCGTGTTCATGCTTTTCAGCGATGATGCAAAATTGAAAATTGTCGAAGTCAGCGAACCGAATCCTCCATTCTTCAGCTGCTCCTTGTTCAACATGATGCCGCTTGCGAAGCACATAGCATCGGCATCCACGTCGTACCGGGTACTCAGCCGCAGAATCTACAACACAGTCAAATATCTCACATATAACACACAACCAAATATCTCACGTATAACACATGATCAAATATCTCACATATAACACACGATAAAATATCTCACATTTAACACATGATGAAATATCTCACATATAACACATAGAGAAATATCTCACGTATAACATACAGTGAAATATCTCACGTATAACACAGTGAAATATCAAATATCCAACACAGTGAAATATAACACATGATCAAATATCTCATGTACAACCAAACACATGATCAAATATCTCATGTATAACACATGATCAAATATCTCATGTATAACACGCGATCAAATACATGATAACACAAATATCTCATTATAACACATACTTATAAATATCTCACAATAAAACATTTTTATATGTAATGTGCAGAATAGGAAATAAAACAAGTAGATAGACGTGTGGTGAAATAAGAATGTTTTTTTTTATGTAAATTTCTTTTATATGTTTATATAAAACACAACTTTATGTAAATTTCTGTCTATGATTTAAATGTAATTTTATGTTTTTTTGTCTGTTTTATATAAAATACAACTTCATGTAAATTTTGTGTCTACGTTTTATAGGTAGGAAAGTTTTATGTAAATTTCTATCTACTGTTTTTAAAACACAACTTTATGTCAAATGAAGTATCTTATGTTTTTTGTTTTTGTCCATGAGATTGTTATATCATTGCTAACTTTATTAAGGAAAGGTTAATGAAATAACTGTTTTAAAAAATGTCAGCTGTAGTATATTAATTTGTTTAGTTAGTTTAACAAAAAAGAAATAACAAAATATATGAATTATATACAATATAGTTACGTTCAAAAGCATCACATGTATATGTATACACACCCATTGGTTGTGGAAATATTTCTTTTTTTAATATCCAGTTCCACTTACCATTATTTCTAAACAAGCTGCCTTTAACAGAGTGATTTGATCGGATTGGGATAAAGTTAAAAAGCCAGGAATCTTCTTAGCAAAGTTGACAATTCTGACAATTCCTTCTGACGACAGTTCACCCACTTTGTCCCACAGAATACTCTTCTCTCCTTCCTTTTCACACATTAGTCCTGGCTGTAACAAGCAAATAATACATAAATAAGATGTTTAAAACACACGTAAATTATTTATTATTCTGTAACAAGCAAATAATATGTAAATAAGATGTTTAAAACACACGTAAATTATTTATTATTCTGTAACAAGCAAATAATATGTAAATAAGATGTTAAAAACACACGTAAATTATTTATTATTCTGTAACATGTAAATAAGATGTTTAAAACACACGTAAATTATTTATTATTCTGTAACAAGCAAATAATACATAAATAAGATGTTTAAAACACACGTAAATTATTTATTATTCTGTAACAAGCAAATAATATGTAAATAAGATGTTAAAAACACACATAAATTATTTATTATTCTGTAACATGTAAATAATATGTAAATAAGATGTTAAAAACACACGTAAATTATTTATTATTCTGTAACAAGCAAATAATATGTAAATAAGATGTTAAAAACACACGTAAATTATTTATTATTCTGTAACAAGCAAATAATATGTAAATAAGATGTTTAAAACACACATAAATTATTTATTATTCTGTAACATGTAAATAATATACAAATAAGATGTTTAAAACACACATAAATTATTTATTATTCTGTAACATGTAAATAATATGTAAATAAGATGTTTAAAACACACGTAAATTATTTATTATTCTGTAACAAGCAAATAATATGTAAATAAGATGTTTAAAACACACATAAATTATTTATTATTCTGTAACATGTAAATAATATGCAAATAAGATGTTTAAAACACACATAAATTATTTATTATTCTGTAACATGTAAATAATATGCAAATAAGATGTTTAAAACACACATAAATTATTTATTATTCTGTAACATGTAAATAATATGCAAATAAGATGTTTAAAACACACATAAATTATTTATTATTCTGTAACATGTAAATAATATGTAAATAAGATGTTTAAAACACACATAAATTATTTATTATTCTGTAACATGTAAATAATATGTAAATAAGATGTTTAAAACACACATAAATTATTTATTATTCTGTAACAAGCAAATAATATGCAAATAAGATGTTTAAAACACACATAAATTATTTATTATTCTGTAACAAGCAAATAATATGCAAATAAGATGTTTAAAACACACATAAATTATTTATAATTCTGTAACATGCAAATAATATGTAAATAAGATGTTTGTCACTCAAATAAGAGGTTTATCACATATGTAAATTATTTTAGTTATGTCATGTTGTGACTAAGTATCACTTTGTAATTATTGTTTTTATAATTATGTAAGTATGCATGAACATGCTTGTGCATGTTTTCACATTACTGAAATAAACTCACATGTAATGCGTGTTTGCATACTGACTTATACAGATGTGTGCACACATACTTATTAATTTATTTTTTCTCTCGCATTTAAATAAAAAACACCTTCTAGCCTGTCTGTGATCTGTCTGTCTGTCTGTCTGTTAGTTAACATTTACTTAAGTACAAGAAAAACAGTTTGTCTAGACTCACACACGTACAGACAAACTATCGACGTGACAACTTACTGACGATGTCCTGCTGTCATTGTCGTAGGTGTAGGTCGTCCTGTGGGCCTCTAGAATGTCCTGAATCAAGGACTGGTCACTCTCGGTCAAGTCGTCCTGACCACAGTTTGTACTCTCCGGTTTCTGTTTTCTTTTCTTGTTTCTGTCGTTTCTCACAGCTGAAAATAACACTGACATGATAGACTACAGATATGTAATTGTTATTTTTAATACTTTACTACTATCTACTTGTTATATTTAATACTTTACCAATATGTACGTTATATTTAATACTTTACAAATATGTACTTGTTATATTTAACACTTTACAAATATGTGCTTGTTATTTTTAATACTTTACAAACATATACTTGTTAGTCTAATATTTAATACTTTACAAATATGTACTTGTTATTTTTAATACTTTACAAATATGTACTTGTTATATTTAACACTTTACAAATATGTATGTTATATTTAACACTTTACAAATATGTATGTTATATTTAATACTTTACAAATATATACTTGTTAGTGTTACATTTAATTCTTTACAAACACAAATATTTAGTACATAACATCTTAAAATGTCTGCACTTTAATATGATTACTTACAAATATCTTAGTTAATAATCCTTACAAATACAAGGACTTTTGTGTGCAGTATTACAAAAAATGTGGATTTACAATGATTTGGATTTTTAATATTACATTTCAAATAAATGGATTTTATGGACTGTATTTTATTGTTTTAAAGATATGGATTGTAACATGATATATACAAACATGTGGAATACATTATTGATTTTAATATTTTATAAACACATATGGATTGTATTATTATATATTATAAACTGATAGACCTAATCTTAAACATTACAAATATATGTA
>CM022668.1:2342988-2367988 GCA_012295275.1 Chrysomallon squamiferum | reverse complement strand
CCAGACTGAACTACCTTGATAACTGAATATTTCATTTTTGTCCTTTCTTTGTGATAATGAAATATACTGCTCAAAATAATGTTTTGTGTGGTTGCCTTACTATATGTGTATGTGTGTGTGTGTGTGTGTGTGTGTGTGTGTGTGTGTGTGTGTGTGTGTATACATGGGAGTTTGTATCAGTATATATGTCTGTGTGTGTGTATGTATGTCTTGTAGAAATCTACAAGAAAGGGAATCATATGTGTATGTGTGTGTATATGTGTGTGTATGTGTGTATATGTGTTTATGTGTGTATATGTGTATATGTGTGTATGTGTGTATGTGTGTGTATGTATATACATTTCTGAATCCACTGTTAGCTATATTTAGTATAGACAAAGGGAGGTAACTGACTGACCTTGGTGACTGGCAGCGTTGACTGCAGCCTCCTGACTGTTGGGGCACTGACCAGGGTCACTGACGATTGGCTGGGTCCCCATGTTGTGGTTCATCTTTTTCTACCTTCACATCAGGGGTTATCATGCCTGGAACACAGAAAACAGTGTCTGTAATGCACGTGTGTGTGTGTGTGTGTGTGTGAAATGTGGCAGTGTACACAGTGATAGACTGTTTGCTTTTAAATACAGAGATGTTGAGGGAGTCAGAGTGAGTGTGTTTGAGAGAGAGAGAGAGAGTACATGTATGTGAGAGAGACAGAGAGACACAGAGAGTGTGACAGTGTGTATGAGAGAGAGACAGAGAGAGACAGAAAACTGGCTGAAGAAGAGAGAGATTTGAGAGTGTAGAGAGAGAGAGAGTACTCAGGATAGACTGTTTGTTTTTAAAGAGAGAGATGACAGAGAGAGACAGAGAGAGACAGAGAGAGAGAGAGAGAGAGAGAGAGAGAGAGAGAGAGAGAGAGAGAGAGAGAGAGAGAGAGAGAGAGAGAGAGAGAGAGAGAGAGAGAGAGAGAGAGAGAGAGAGAGAGATATATCAAATATTACTGCTATTGTATAACAATACAGAAATACAGTTATATTAATAGTGGTAATAGTATAGTAATAGTTGTTATAATAATAGTAGTGGTAGTAGTAGCAATGGTAGTAGTTTTGATAGTATCTGTAGTAGTAGTTGTAGGAGTAATAGTAGCAACTACAACAAGAAGAGCTAAACAACAACAACAATAACAACAACAGTAATAATAATAGTAATAATAATAATAATAATAATAATAATAATAATATATAATAATAATAAATATAATAATAATAATAAGAAGAAGAAGATATTTGTAATAATCTCACCAATCAGACTTCTTCATTGTTGTCAAGTCTTGAAGACTCTGAAATAAATTAAAATTTAAAAATTAAAATGTTGTATAAAGTTTTATTCTATTTTTAAAAGTATAAATCATTTCTAACACTGACTCTGGACATTGAGTCCCTCTGTTCTGAACTTTCACAGCTCTGGGATCTTTGCCTGACATTAAAAATTTTAGAAAAATTTTAAACAGATAAAACTGTCTCAGTTCTGAATAACTCTCTAGCACAAGCCCCTGTGTACAGGGGTGGGGCGTGTCTATGTGAGAATGCATGTGTGTGTGTGTGCATGTGTGTGTGTGTGTGTGTGTGTGTGTGTGCATGTGTGTGCATGTGTGTGTGTGCATGTGTGTGTGTATTTGTGTGCATGTGTGTGCATGTGTATTTGTGTGCATATGTGTATGTGTGTGTGCATGTGTGTTTTTGTGTGTGTGTATTTGTGTGTGCATGTATCTGTATGAGTGTATGTGACTCTTGTGTCTTTTTATATATATTCTAAGTTTACTAAATATGATTGTATTAAAGATATGAAAGTTAAACAAAGTTACAACAAACAAACATTGTACAACAGTGTTTTAAAAGACTATAAGATGATGAAACAATAAAATAATTAATAAATGTTACAAACTAAAACAATGTAAAACTATTGTTACTTTAAAAACACAAATAATATTCAACATAGAAACATAATTATCATATTTTATACTAAAACAAACATAAAATAACAGAAATATTATTATGTGAATATTCAGACAACAAAAAGATACATATATTACACATTTATAAACAAATAGTAACAAATAATATAGAAAAGTTTTACCTAGCTGAATTTTTGCTAATGCAAAATAAAAATGTAACTCTCTTTTCATAACTAAAAATACAAGTTAATGAACAAGTATGACAAGTGCATACAGAGTTGTTTTTTCATACCTTGATGCACAAACATAAAAACATTTCAATTTAAAATAGTTTTTAAGTTGCATTGGAAATGCAACATCTTATTCATTTGTCATGGACTGGCAACACACAGAGAGAGAGAGAGAGAGAGAGAGAGAGAGAGAGAGAGAGAGAGAGAGAGAGAGAGAGAGAGAGAGAGAGAGAGAGAGAGAGAGAGAGAGAGAGATAATGGGAAAAATAAATGTTAAATTAAATGTGTAACTGTGGAGATTTGTGACAATACAAACATAATATTACATATTATAAACCAGTGAATGTATTGTTAGATATTACAAATAGTAATACAGGTAGACAGGTAAACAGGTAGACAGGTAGAGAGGCATGCTGACAGAGAGGTTAAAAGGTAGGTAGATAAATAAGTAGTTAGGTAGATGTGCAGAATGACAGGAAGGCAGGCATATACAAACTCACTGTGATCCAGTTTTAATACATAACATTATTAAATATTTAATGTAAAACTCACTGTGATCCAGTTTTAATATATAACATTATTAAATACTTTATGTAAAACTCACTGTGATCCAGTCTTAATACATAACGTGATCCAGTTTTAATACATAACATTATTAAATATTTTATGTAAAACTCACTGTGATCCAGTTTTAATACATAACATTATTAAATATTTTATGTAAAACTCACTGTGATCCAGTTTGAATACATAACATTATTAAATATTTTATGTAAAACTCACTGTGATCCAGTTATGAAGTTGTGTGTTTAAGAGTCCAGACAGCAGCCATGTCTAAAGTAGAAACACTCACAGGTAAAAACTGCCACTGGAAATCTGAAACACAAACAGTAAATTCAAAATAACTTAAAAATTTAAATAACATTTAAAATATCCTCAATTCTGTGATAGCATGTTGTTTAAGGATATATATATATATATATGTAGTTTATTTTGTTATATTTTGTTGTTTTTCTGTTTTGTATTTTCTGTGTGTCTAAGGATCACATATTGCTTTTAATCTTTCTCTTTCCAGGGGTCTGTCTGTGTGTGTGTGTGTCTGTCTGTCTTTCTGTTTTGTTTCTCTCTTTTTGTGTCTCTTCCTTACAGTTTTCTCTCTCACTGTTTGTAAGCAATGAAATAATTCAAAATCTAAAAATGTATTAATGTGAAGAAAGAAAGACAAAAGACAAAAAGAATGAAAGATGGACAAAGTCTGAGAGGAAGAAGTGGAATGAGAGATGGGAGAGGGAGAATGAAAGAAGGATGGTAAAAGATACCAAGAGAGATGGAAAGAAAATAGTAATGAGAGAGAGAGAGAGAGAGAGAGAGAGAGAGAGAGAGAGAGAGAGAGAGAGAGAGAGAGAGAGAGAGAGAGAGAGAGAGAGAGAGAGGGAGGCTGAACACATCTGATTATTTTACATTACATTTTTAAAAATTCCACAAACAACAAAACAACCAAATAAACAAAGTTAAATGCATCTGCCACAGATAGAGAAATCAAACTGTATCAAGTGTAAAATGGAGACTGCCTGCACCCCACCCTCGCGACATCTGTTACAACATTGTTAATAATTGACTGGACTGGGAGAAATGTGATATGAAGTGAATTACAACAAAGGCGAAGGATGTTAATGAGGAGCTGTGTTTAATTGTTTTTATTGATCTCTAACTCGCTGAATGTCTTGTTCTTGTAACAAGTGTCTGTTACAGTTTGTAACTTTTCAGCACAGTTGCTAGAGCTGCAATGTATACTGAACAAGAAAAATTAGAGATCATAGATCTTTAAAGTTTTTTAAACGGGAATGAATAATTATTCTGTAAAAACAAAAGTTTGGAATTAAACAGTAAAAACATATTTACAATTACTTGTCAGTTAAGGAGTAAGTAGATATAATGAACAAAAAAAATTAGGGATATTGCAATAAAATTATCTTAAAAATTACTGTATAAAATAATGAATAAGAAGAAAAATAAAGTCATGTTTAAATGTAACTAAATAAACAGGATTAGAAATAACAGAGAATGAGAGACAGAGACAGAGAGAGACAGAGAGACAGAGACAGAGAGAGACAGAATAGATCCAATCTTGAGCCTTGAAACTTTGAAAATTGAACACTACAGTAAAGTAGATAATAATATTGATCAAAAAAGGACAGAATTTTTTTTATATATATATATCAAAATTTTTTCACTTTGTGGATGAAAATTTGAATATAATATGATGAATGCAAAACACAGTACCTATCAAAATGACACAAACATTATTACTTAATTTGTTTTGTTAAGTGTATTATTTCAGAAGGAGGTGTATTAAGATGTATTATGTGTGTCAAGATTAATTATAATCGTTATGACAGCTTCATTTATATTATCAATAATTATTATTATTTTCAAATCCAGTTTAATCTGGGATTACTAGACAAGAAATTCCAATCTAGAATGCAAAAAAAAAATAAAAAATCTGTTACAAAAAAAACAACACCACACAAGCTGACATCAGTGAAATTATTTAATCTTTTCATATTACTTTTATTTCTTGTGAGCTCATCAGAATCACTGGACTATTAAAATATGAAAGGTGTTTTGTTAAAAATAATGTGTGTGTGAAATGTGCACCGTGTAAAAAGTTGTTTGTTAATTCTGTGCATGTGTCATTTGTACTTTTTATTACTTCGCTTTGCTTCACTGCTGTCATATAATGATATTTCAGTATTGTATACCATGTAATTATCAGAGAGAGAGAGAAAGAGAGTACAAAGAGAGAGAGAGAGAGAGAGAGAGAGAGAGAGAGAGAGAGAGAGAGAGAGAGAGAGAGAGAGAGAGAGAGAGAGAGAGAGAGAATAAAGGCAAAGAGAGAGATATAGCGAGAGGGAGAGAAAGAGAAAAAGATATATATAGAGAAAGAAAGATTCACACATTAAAAAACAGAGAATGTGTGTGTATGAAATCTATGTAGTTAGGAATTTAATATGAAATGTTTGTTTTCCATGAAAACTAAATAAATAAACAAATAGTAGAAAATGAAAAAATATTGCATTATTATCATATCATTATCATCTTCCCCATTATCATTATCATTATCACTATTATCATTATAATCGTTATCTTCATCAGTATCATCTTCTTCTTCATCAACATTATCATCATCATCATCATTGTTTAAAGCTTTTAACAGTTAAAGTACCTATCAGCAAACATTCTCGCATACCTTTCTGTTTGAGTTACAAACAAAACAGCAGTATCTGCTCTTTGCACTCACAAATGCTTGTTAACTGCTTGTACAAGATGATAAATTGTTGTCTGTGTTAGAAAAAACTGATAAGAAAGTGAGGAGGTGTGATGATGTGTGTTTGAATTCGTGTTAAATCCAGTCCTAGCACTTTGTTGTGTTACTGAGCAAACACTTGTGTAGTAAATTTGTTACAGACTGCATTTTGGTGTGTGTGTGTGTGTGTGTTTGTGTGTGTGTGTTTGGGTGTGTTTGTGTTTGTGTGTCTGTGTGTGTGTGTGTGTGTGGTTTTTTTCAGACACTCTGTGATCTAACTTGTTTTTCTAGACTTGTTTGTCTCACATAATTAAACAAATCTTTGATGACTCTCAAGTAAAATCACAGGGTGTGTCCATGAAAGACTCGAATTAACAATTTTCTGATCAAAGAAAGATAAAGCTAAATTTCCTACACTCATGCAAAGAATTTTCTTGTACATATGTGTATATACACATTCATAAAAATACACAAAAGCATACATATATCTCCCTATCTAGTATATACACATGTTGAAAACACACACACTCATATATACAAGTATATAGGCACAAGTAAACACCTGTTAACATACAAATAGACACACACACACACACATATAATGACACACATATATTAAAAAACGCACACACACATGCACACATAGATACACACAAACACATATACAAGAAGACACACACAGACACCACACACACAAACACACATACACAGACACACACACAAACACACATACAGACACACACACACACACATAAACACATACACAGACACACACAAACATATACACAGACACACACATACAAACACACATACACAGACACACACATACAAACACACACAGACATACAAACACACATACAGACACCACACAGACACACACAGACACACACACACACAGACACACACACTACTGTATACGTACTAATTTTATCTTGAAAATTAAATCCATACAAAAACAAAGGAGCCCTCCTCTGCAGTGTTTTGTCTTGTTAACAAGTTAGCAGGTTTTCACTAACATTCTTGTCAGCTTGACACAGTCACCTGACAGACACACGTACAGACATCTGTTTTCTGTCACAAACCAAACTGACACTTGACCAGTTGAGGTCACCTGAGTAAAATGAAGACATTTACCTGTACAGGTGAGATATGCAGTAGGTGTGCATGACACAGATACTCAATACAGGTACACATCAGCTTGTTCAGAAGTCAGTGAACTTTACAGTGTGGGTGAAAGTACAGACAGTGTGATAATGACCTTATTGATGTTCTGTTTTCAAATCTTTTGTCTTTATTTAAATATAAACTTCCCCTTTTTATGTCCATCCAATTATTTCCCAAAAGTAAAAATAAGGAAGTATTTAACTGTACTTTATGCAAATTCAGAATTTATTAAAAATATATATATATATATATATATATAAATATATATTTGTTATATATATAATAAAAAAAATTTATTAAAAAAAAAAAATTTATTGAACACTTCTATATCTGAAAAACTATACTTATTATAATGAAGAAAAATTGTATTTTCAAATATAAATAAATAAATAAATAAATGTATATGTTACTGTAAAGGGATTTTAAAAAGAAACTCTAAAGACTTATACAAAAATCAACAATTTACTGAAACATTTTCAATATTTAGAAATAAAATTTTTATTCCTTATAAATTTAAAATTTTAAATAACAAATATTAATTATTTTTAAACAGATCCTAAAAAAAAAAAAAAAAAAAAAACATTAACCTCTCAAAATCTTAAAATAATTTTATAATAATAATAATAATAATAATAATAATAGTATTAATAATAATAATAATAACGATGATGATGATGATGACAGTAACAACAACAAAAACAAGAAGAAATTAAAACTGAAGATACTGTGACTTTGAAAATGTTCTATAAAATACACAGAATATTAAAAATGTAAAAGGTTTTATACTAAAACACACAGAATATTAAAAATGTAAAAAGTTTTATACCAAAACACACCAAACACTTTCTTCATACGAGAAAGACCAATCAGGTCTTTGTACACATCTGCAGAGAGTAATCCGTGGTGTTGTAACAATTAATCTAATTGGTTATCAGACAAACACGCACGTTAGCAGCCTCTGAGCAAACCATTTACTGCCAGGTGCAACTCCGCTCAACTTAATGCATGTAAGAGAAAGGAAAAAATTGATGTAGAAAAACTGCAGTGGAAAAGAGAGAGAGAGAGAGAGAGAGAGAGAGAGAGAGAGAGAGAGAGAGAGAGAGAGAGAGAGAGAGAGAATTGATTTGTAGATACTAAAAGTGTGAGTGAAACACTGAAAATATCTTTTACATGGAATTTTAATGAAATAGGTTTCATTTATGAGTTTGATTCTGTTTATTAATACATCTTTGTTAAAGATATTTATAACATGAATTTTAAAAAAAAAATTATTTTTAAAGATATCTTTGTCAAAAATAAAAAAAATTAATATAAAATTTTAAATTTTTGCTCATTATTTTTGAAGATATTTGTGTCAAAAATAATTTTTTAATATGACATTTAAATTTGATTTACTATTTTTTAAGATATCTTTTCAAAAATATATGTATAATTTTAAATTTGTAAGATACACCTGTTTAAAGTATATTTAAAGAATTAACAATATTTAAAATAAAATTTTCATTTTAAAAATATTTTTACACAATATTTAAAAAAAAAAAAAAAAATTTAAATCAAATTATCACCATAAAAATATTTTTACATTATTAAAATATGTGTGTTAATAATGTTTATATCAAACTTTCGATTTTACTTAAATTCTTTTTATAAATATGTTTACACAAATTCTTATTTAATAAGGTATCTTGGCTAAATATATTTTTACAGAAAATTTTTGTACATAAGAAAAGTATTTTGAAAAATCAGAGTATGTACTTGGTTTTATAAATGTTTATTAAAATATTTTTACATGAAAGTTTATCTTATCAGAATATTTTTATTAAAGATGTGTTTACAAGAAATTTTATATTTTTGGAGTAGAGAGACCAAGTTTAGAAATACTGTTTAGAAAAATCAATAAGTTTGTTTTTAATTTTTTTTATTATGTTAATGTTAGAAATTTTAACTTCATTTATCACTTAATTTTATTTATTAAGTTGCTGTTAGAAATATATTTATATAAAATTTTAATTTCATTTATATCTTAATTTAATATTTATTAGTTAAGAAATCATTGTTAAAAATATTTCACATTAAATTTTAAATATGTATTTATTAAGAAGATTATGTTATTACATGAAATTCAACTTTTTATTTGTTAGAATATTACTGTAAGATTATTTTGATGTGAAATTTTAATTTTATTTATAAAACTACTTTCGTTAAAAATTGTTTTGTTAAATTTTACATTAAATTTTATTAAAACAAATTTTAAATATTTATTTTTGATAAGATAACTATTCATGCTAAAAAAAATGTTTGCATGAAATTTTAAATTATATTTATTAAGATATTTTTGCTAAAAATATATTACATGAAATGTCAAAACACTTTTTCTATTTATTAATTCATCACGTTTCCATAAAATATATAATTCTTGAGTGAAATATTGTCATAAATATTTTTTAACATAAAATTTTAAATTGTAGCTATTATTACAATCTTCTTTAGAATATTTTTAAATTAAACTTTTATTATTATTTGTCAAAAATACATTTATGTCAAATTTTAAATTTATTAAGATACAACTGATAAAAATATTTATATGAATGTTTACTCAGACATTTTATGTTCATTTAATTAAGGTATCTCTGCTATATATATTGTTACATGAAATTTAAATATTAAAAAATGATTGCTAAAAATATAATTCACATATAAATGCTTAAAATTTTATTTATTTTTTATATTTTTTTTTTATAAAATATTAAATTTTCTTTTTGATTGTGAAAAAAATCTTTAAGTGTGAAATGTAAACAATAACAAAATAGCAATAAAATACTCATATCTATTCACTTTTTTCTCTATTGCTCAGAATTAACTAAAAAAAAAAATGTTTATATTTATTTAGATTTTTTTATCCATTAACCCATCAAAACAACTAAAAATGAATATAAATAAGAATTATTTATTTTATTTATATATGTATGCATGTATGTATTTGTTTGTGTATATATATGTGTGTGTGTGTGTGTGTGTGTGTGTGTGTGTGTGTGTGTGTGTTTAATAAGAAAGAAATGGAAGTATTTATTCAATAAATTCTCAAATATGTTTTTAAATTTTTACAGCAACTTTATAAAAAAAGGTCAACTTGACAGACATTTGAAATACACAAGTATAAAATATCTCACAGTTTGCAAACATGTCTACATGTCTGCATACATTCCTACATTGTGGGGTATGTGTGTTATATACCTGACAAAATAAACCCTATCCCTTTTTTATATCTGTTTTAAAAGTCTGCTAGTCTTGTCTTTTTGTTTCTTTTTTGAAAAACAACTTGTGTCAATTTCATTACATCAATTTGTGCATAAACTTTGAGATGCTCAAAAAAGAGAAAATGTGAGGGAAGGAAAAACAGAGAGAAAGAAAGAGAAAGAGAGGGTGTGAGAGAGAGAAAAAAAAAGGCAGTTAACTAGATAGGTAACTAGATAGAAACATTTAACAACAGTTCTGTGTACCTGTATTTACCTGTATTTAACAAGTTCTGTGTACCTGTATTTACCAAACAACAGTTCTGTGTACCTGTATTTAACAACAGTTCTGGGTACCTGTATTGCATTTAACAACCTGTACCTGTATTTGTTTAACAAGGTGTATTTAACAACAATCTGGCCCAGTGTTAGATAAAACTAACAAAATTCAAAACTTAGATAAAACTAAATTCAAAACAAACACAAACAGTCTCTAGTCCGGGTTTAAATCTAACATTTCACCACCTTCCTAAAACCCATAAACGTTTTTATTTTTTTTATTATTATTTTTTTTATGCAACTCCTTTTCAAAATCAACCATAAAGTTAGAAGTACATCTTTTTTTTTTTTTTTTTCTTTCTGTTTTTTTTTTTTTGTTCTTCCTGTTTTGATAACTGTTTTGTGTGTTCTGTTTGGTTTGGGATCTTTTTTTTATATATTATTTTTTTTTTTAAAATAAAAAAATAATGACACACTTTGTTTCTGTGTGTCTGTTTCTGGGGAGTTTCATTGTTATTTACTTCTGAAAGATCTTCATTTTATATATATATATATATATATATATATATATATATATGTGTGTATATATATGTGTATTTGTCTGTATAAAATAAAAAAAATAAAAAGAAGATTGTATATATGTATGTCTGTTTAATTTTATTTATTTTAAATTATTTGTAGTGTATATATATGTATATGTGTGTGTGTGTGTGTTTTTGTGTGGATGTGTGTATGTGTGTATATGTGTGTATATGTGTGTATATGTGTGTATATATGTATGTCTGTATATAATCATTTATACATGTATTATATATATCTATTTGTATGTAGAGATGAGTATATGTGTGTATATGTGTGTATATATGTATGTCTGTATATAATCATTTATACATGTATTATATATATATAGCTATTTGTATGTAGAGATGAGTGTATGTGTGTGTATATGTGTATATATGTGTATATATGTATGTCTGTATATAATCATTTATACATGTATTATATATATCTATTTGTATGTAGAGATGAGTGTATGTGTGTGTTTGTGTATAAAATTTTAATATGTTCATCATACAACATTACTTCAAACAACATTCATATTTCCAAAAAGGTTAGTTTGCTAACTGGAAGTAATGCAAAACAGAAAACATTTAAAATTAAGATGTTAGACATTAAAGTTAGTATGTTAGACATCAGTTAAAAACTAATGTTAGCAAGTTAGAAAAGTCAGTATCATTATCTTACATCTGACAGACTATTTCTGTGTACGAATCCTTAGCACGATTTGATCCTAGTATCTACAGTTAGTATGTTAGTGATATCTACAGGTTCTAGTGAGCATCTAGATCTAGAACTAGTGAACTAGCTGCACTATCAGTTAAAAGATTTATCCTGTAGTAAAGTGAATGTTTTTATTTCTGCTGTTCCTGTGAACTGACTGCCTCTGTGTGATAATGAAATATATTACACATGTGTTTTACGAGTTTTTTAAAAACACACGCTGACAGTTTGACTGTCTCACACTCTCTGTACCCCAGTTATCATTAAAAACTCTAATTAATTTTTTATTTTGTTTTTTATTTCAGTTTTTAAAGCTGTGTGGAGTTGAAATGATAAAAAAACAATTAAAAATTATAAAAAAAACCCAGTCTTTTCAAGTGCATCTCTGTGAACTGTGCTGCCAGATCAGACCTCATTTATGAAGCACACTTCCAGTAGACTGTCAGTAGATTGTCAGTGGATTTTCAGTAGGTTTTTGTAGATTGTCAGTGGATTGTCAGTAGAGTGTCATTGGATTGTCAGTAGATTGTCATTGGATTGTCAGTAGACTGTAGAAAGTTGTCAGTGGATTTTCAGTAGGTTTTTGTAGATTGTCAGTGGTTTGTCAGTAGACTGTCAGTGGATTGTCAGTAGATTGTCATTGGATTGTCAGTGGACTGTAGCAAGTTGCCAGTGGACTGTCAGTGGACTATCAGTGGACTGTCAGTAGATTTTTGTAGATTTTCACTGGACTGTCTATGGAATATGGTAGACTGTCAGTGATTTTTCAAATCATTTCTAATTTTGTACTAAAACAAGTGTGACCTGCTCATCTAATAAATCTGTAGTCTTCACAATCCAACCAGTGCTCTTACCAAACAAACAAAATCTTATACATGGCATTTTTTTTTTTTTTTAAAATTGAGAGAGAGAGAGAGAGAGAGAGAGAGAGAGAGAGAGAGAGAGAGAGAGAGAGAGAGAGAGTAAACAAAGGGGAAAGAGATACAAATGAACACAAGGAGAGAAACAGAAAAAAAAAAAGAGAAAGATATGAGGAATGACAGAAAAAAATATTATAATAGTTTAAAATAAAGCAGAGATTTTAACAAAGTACCTTTGTCTGCAGGAATATTCTAAGACAGGTGAAATACCTGTGTGGTGATTACATCACATTTCATTAGATTGTTCAGTTCATTGTTCACTGTTACACAAGATATTCTGTGAATCTCAGAAATAGGTCAAACACAGTCTAATTAGTTACAGCACAAACACACGATGTAACGTTACATTCCTGAAATTAATAATCATGTTACTTAACTTTTGTATGTATCACCTACATGTGATATTTCATATTTACCTGTTAATCTCTCTGTGTACTTATTACACACAATATGTGTTATGTACCTATTTGCCTACATAGATTCACCATCCACAGATACATATATAGAAACACACACACACACACACACACACAAACACACATACATAGACAGAATAGACATATACATACATACATACACACAGACAGACACAGACTCACACATACACACACAAACACATACACACACATACACACAAACACACACATACACACACAAACACACATACATACACAAACACACACACACACACACATACACACACAAACACACACACACACACACAAACACACACACATCCATACACACGCACACAAACACACACACACACACATATACACACAAGCACACATACACACACACACATACACAAACACACACAAACACACACATACACACAAGCACACTCATTCACACTCATGTATTTACAGTGACTTTCCCCTGCACCCCCCCTCTCCCCGCCTGTCATGTTTATATCAGCCAAGCTGACCTGACCTCAATACCCTGACCCCATTCTCTGTGTTAGTGTTTCTATGTAGGTCACAGTGCTCAACCCTGCATCCATTGATTTTTTTCTCTTCTTTCTGGGCCAAGTCAGATTACAAACAGAATACCAATACTGCATCAATAACACCAGCAACCAAACCAGAAACCTCCACTGAACTTGTACTCTGAGTTACAGTGTTTAATACTAATTTTCATATAACACAAATACTCTTCATGAGTCCAGTATCACTGACATTGTAATTATGTGTATGTAATATCACAGATATGAGCATTATAGGCGTACATTGGTATTTTTTACATGTCTGTAATATTATAGTCAGACTACATGTTTTAACATGTTTGGAAGATTATTAATATTACACACATATTATGGATTATTATGTGTGTAATATTATAGATTGTGTATGTGTGTAATATTATAGATGGTATATGTTATGTGTGTAGTATTATAGACAGTATATATATGTGTGTAATATTATAGATGGTGTATGTGTGTAATTTTATAAATGGTATTATAGATAGTATATGGATATATTTTATATAAGATATGTGTACTGTTCGAGACAGTCTATTTGTTTAATATTACAGATTATTATTATATGTGTGAAATATTACAAATAGTATATATGTGTAATATTATAGATAATGTATATGTACATTATAGAAAGTTTAAGCGTGTAATATCATACAGTATATATATATGTCTAATATTATAGATAATATATATGCATATTACATATGTGTGAAATATTAAATATAGCTTATGTGTGTAACAATAAAAATATTATATCTAATATTATATACATACATATTTACACATACAAGTGTATACACACACACACACACACAGACACACACACACACACACACACACTGAATGCACTTTGTAACATCAACACCTGATAAGAAAACTCCAGGTGTAAACACAGAACAACTGAATAACACCTGTGAGTTCATTAATGAAATAAATTAATTAAAAATAAAATATTTACCTAGATCTAACAGACTTTTATTTAATTCTTTCCTGCAGCTTATAATTAATTCACAGTAAAATAATCCACATTATTGAAGTATGAGATGTAAGTATGTAGAAAACAAGATATAAACTATCACATATAACATTAACAGTATATAACCTACCATTCAGCGAGCCTGTGTTTTATATATTTAATATATATTTACTTCTTGTAATAAACATTGTATATTTCACTATATATATATATTATATACTTACTACTTGTATAAAATAATGTATATATCACTATATGTAATATATTTACTACTTGTAATAAACAATGTATATTTCACTATATGTAGTATATTACATATTTACTTCTTGTAATAAACAATGTATATATTATACATTTACCATTGATAGGTATAGAACAATGTATATTTCACTGTATTTAATATATATTTACTACTTGAAATAAACAATGTATATTTCGCTACATGTAATATATATTTACTACACATAATAAACAATGTATATTTCGCTACATGTAATATATGATATATTTACCACTGACTGGTAGAAAACAATGTACATTTCATCATATGTAATATATTTACTACTGGAAATAAACAATGTATATTTTGCTACATGTAATATATGATATATTTACCACTGACAGGTAGAAAACAATGTACATTTCATCATATGTAATATATTTACTACTGGAAATAAACAATGTATATTTCGCTACATGTAACGTATGATATATTTACCACTGACAGGCAGAAAACAATGTACATTTCATCATATGTAATATATTTACCACTGGAAATAAACAATGTATATTTCGCTACATGCAATAACTGATATATTTACCGCTGACAGGTAGAAAACAATCTCCCATTCACTAAGACAGAAAGTAGACATGTCTGACTTCACAACACAAACATCCCTGAATGAGGCGGCTGGAATCAGAGCTTTCCAAATCCACAGCTGATATGATCCAGTGAATGAACTGGCCACAGACACACGCAGTGACGCTGTCATACACGCAGTGACACTGTCACACATGCAGCAACGGCGTCACACACGCAATGATGCAGGCACACATGCTCACAGCTACAGGTTGAGTAACGGTTATGTTTTTCTACCAGGCAGAGTCTCGCCACACAGAATGCAGTGCAAGGATACGCTGAAATGGTCAGCCTCTGTTTAAAGATTTTCCTGATCACATTATAAAACACACACACACACACATGTATTAAATAGGTCAGAGTGAAATACAGCTTGTATCTACTGACAGTCAAGTAGTGCAGAGATTCAGTGTCAAACTCAGATAACAATTTACAGTTATTAGTCACTGTTCTTTATAAATGTCGTTATGTCTATATTTTGTAATGTTTATTAATATATATGTATATGTGTATGTGTGTGTGTGTGTGTGTGTGTGTGTGTTTATATCTATTAATACACACACAAACACATATACATATATACATATATATAAATATATATATATATATATATACATGTGTGTGAGATGTCTGTATATGTATGTGTGGTGTGTAATATATAAAAATCTGAAATTAACAGACTGATGTTTTATCCCAATCTAAATAATCATCTTTCAGTAATAATTTAAACATTTGGAATTTACCTTTTTTTTTTTTTTTTTTTTTAAAAAAAAAAAAATGATAAAAGATAATAAAAACTGTGAAGCATGAAACAAAACAAGGAGATAATTTTTAATCTGATCCATGAGAAATAAATTATCTTTTCCATTTTAATTTTATTTACCATTACAAAAACTAATTACAACACACACACAAAAAAACAAAACAAGGTCAAAGTTGAAATTCCAGTCTAAGACTTGCAGATTGGAAGCTGTCAGGTTTTGTTATTTCTACAACACAAGGTCTTCATCTGAGCAGAGCTGGTCACTAACTGACCTTTGAGAGCAAAGTGTACAGCAGGCATCCATACATACGTACGTTGTTCTGTAACAAAGTGAAAACTTACCTGACTCTCTCACTGCTCAGGTAAGGCCAACCAAGTTTTAACCTTTGTTTTATGTAACAAGCACCATCCTTTCTTTATTTTCTCTCATTCTTTCATCTCTCTCTCTACTACTGTAAATTTTCTCTTGCTTTCTTCTAGTCCTCTTTCTTTCTCTCTCTCTCCATCAACTTTCGTTCTTTCCTTCTTTTCTTATTTTAATACAACACACACTGCTCCAACTGATAAAGAACATATAGTTTACAAAAGTGTCTAAATAAAACGTTGTTGCCACACAGAATGACGCTGTTGCAGTACGCAGGCACTCTTTTTATGTTGACACGGTTCAGCTGTACTCCAACACACACTTCACAACATTGATGTCAATTTTTTTAACCTCACTTTTTTTTTTTTTTTTTTTTTTTTTTTTTTAAAAAAACTTTTTTTAATTTTTTTTTTAATAATTTTTTTAATTTTATTTTATTTTTTTTTTTTTTTTCAAACATGACTGAGTTTTTTCTATGGAGCTGTCAACATGGTTTGGACTTGAACAGAAAGGATGATATAACACTGACACACAGATAAAAACACTTTTTTATTTTAAAATAAAAGTAAAAATCTGTCTGTGTGTCAGGGTACATGTAGGTATGTGCGTGTGTGTGTGTGTGTGTGTGTGTGTGTGTGTGTATGTGTATGTGTGTGTGTAGGTATATGTGTGTATGTGTGTGTGTGTGTATGTGTATGTGTAGATATATGTGTGTGTGTGTGTGTGTGTGTGTGTGTGTAGGTATATGTGTGTGTGTGTGTGTATGTGTGTGTATGTGTATGTGTATGTGTGTGTGTAGGTATATGTGTGTGTGTGTGTAGGTGTGTGTGTGTGTGTATGTGTATGTGTGTGTGTAGGTATATGTGTGTATGTGTGTGTGTGTATGTGTATGTGTAGGTATATGTGTGTGTGTGTGTGTATGTGTGTGTGTGTGTGTGTGTGTGTGTGTGTGTGTGTGTATGTGTATGTGTGTATGTGTGTATGTGTGTGTATGTGTGTATGTGTGTGTGTAGGTCTCTGTGTGTGTATGTAAGTGATAGCAGGTGTCTGTTCGTGTGTATGTATGTATGCATGTGTCTATCTCTGTATGAATGTATGAACAAAACAGTGAGATGAAAATAACGAGAATGAGAAAGAAAGAAAATGAGAGATTGAGTAAGAGACAGAAAGTAGAAAAACAAGGAGAGAGAGACTGAGATAGAAACATATAGAATATGTGTGTTTGTATACTGAGAGAGAGAGAGAGAGAGAGAGAGAGAGAGAGAGAGAGAGAGAGAGAGAGAGAGAGATTGAAAAATGAAAAAATCAGACAGAGGAGAAATGGCTTTTAGCAGACAGTGTTAAAGACTTAAAAACACCTACAGAGTGATACAAACATCTTTACATTCTCTCTCTCTCTCTCTCTCTCTCTCTCTCTCTCTCTCTCTCTCTGTCTTTCTGTCTATTTGTCTTTCTGTCTTTCTCTCACTGTTTCTTACATCACATGACATACGTTTTTTAAATCTATATCAGAGAACTGTCACATATAATTACTTCAGCTTGTCACTTAGAATTAGGATTTAAAACACAAAATAATTTTAAAATGACAGGCAAGTACAAAGTCTACACAGAATGATACTGCAAACGTGCTTTTAAACCTGCACAGCACAAATATAAAAAAAATATAAAAGTCACAAATATTATTTTAAAATATTTTTAGTAGTTCAGTGAGAGAGAAAAAAAACATTTAAAAATGTAAGAAATGTTCAGTTGTTTCAGTTTGTAAAAGAAAAATGTTTTTATCTACAGTATGCCATGTATAACTGAAAATGACAAGCTCTTTTTTCACTTTTAGCAGTAATAAATATGTCAGACACAGGAGAGTGCAGCTCTGATTAAACCAGTGGTTGGAACTGGATATACAGAGTTTGTCTACTAATAAGGTTTGATCCTGCAATGTGAAGTTTGTCAGTTGCACACTCTAACCAATGGGCTAACAATATCAAACTTCCATAGTAACACTGAACATGATAATATGTAGAAAACAGATCCACAATATGAAGTACATTTACACATACAGATATACAAACATGCAATACTCACACACACACACACACACACACACACACACACACACACACACACACACACACACACACACAGACACAATACAGTAAAAGTACTCACCAGTATTTATTTTCTTTTTTTCTCTAATGATTCTTGCACATCAATGACATCATAAGGAACAAAACTTCTGAAAATAAATAAATAAATAAATAAATAAATAACTAAAAAATAAATAAATAAAAATAAATAAATAAATAAATAAACTAACAAACAAACAAACAAAGAACACACATATACACAGAAAATAAAATAAATAAATCAAATTCCTCCAAATTATGAACCAGTATTTGTTTATTTTGATTTTATCATGTCAAAAATGAATAAATAAATAAATAATTAAATAATAATAATAACAGCAAAAACAAACAGATTTTAATAATGTTCACTCTAACTTGACATGAATATATTCTCTTAGTGTGTGTGGGTATGGGTGTGGGTGTGTCAGTGTGTGGGGATGTGGGTGTATCAGTGTGTGTGTGTGTGTGTGTGTGTGTGTGTGTGTGTGTGTGTGTGGGTGGGTGTGTCAGTGTGTGTGGGGGTGTGTGTGGGTGAGAGAGAGATTTCAAGTTCTATAATGTCATAATTTTGTTTTTAACTTGACCTTTCAGAAAATCATCTTGACCTTTGTGAAAAGCACCTTGACCTTTGTGAGAATATCTTCCAAACAGCTGGTTCTGTTTTTGTCAATCACAATGAGCAGTGTTTGTTTTGACCAGGATGAGAATCTACCAAGTACTTTTGTCTGTTTCTACATTTTGTGACCAGCCTCATGAAAACACACCTTAAGTTCAGGACTTAGAAAATGTTAACTGAGGATTCTGTGTTGTTTTCATTTTTAATTTATTATTATAATTATTATGATGATTTTTTATTAGTTTTATTTATGGATTTAATATTATATTTTATTTTATTTAATTTTTTATATATAAAAAAAAAATATATATATATATATATATATATTTCTATACCAATTTTACCTCAGTCTACTTGAATAATAATAAAAAAGTAATAATAATAATAATAATAATAATAATAATAATAATAATAATAATAATACAACTACTAATAATAATAATAATATTAATAATAATAATAATAATTACAAAATAAACTCATAAATCAAATTTTCAAACAGAGATTTAACAATTTTCTCCATGTCAACACTGCTGCCTTTAGGTACCTTTTGATGAAACGGGTCACACTTAGCAATGGCAGTTATTAGTGAAGTTGTCGGGTTAAAGCTTGATTTGGCAAATTATCAAAGAAGAAAAAGTTTTCACTTTTCTGTCAGCTGCACCCCAGAATGACTGAAGAAACAAAACTCATTTAAACACAAGTTGTAAGATGATTTTACAATTCCAGGTAACACACAAGATGGCAGAAATGTGTTTTGTAAAATCAGTATAAAATGACTGACAGTAAAACTGAGAAATAAAACATCTTGTAGATTTGGAAATATTAATACAGTTTATGATTTTTATCACTTTGCAAACAGAATGGTTGATACACAGCAAATATCAGCTACACAGATACACGTTTTTTTATTTCCTTATCTCACACACATACACACACACACACTCACATACACATACAACTACATCCATACATGTACACACAAAAACATACACATGGACACATACACATATATATAAACTAATATAAATATATACAAAATAAATATACTTATAAATAAACAAACACACACAGACACATAAATATACAAAAATATAGACATACGCAGACACACACACATACATACATACACACACATACACAGACACACACACAGACACACAGACACATTCTGATATTTAACCTCATCCAGTTTTCTAATTTCACTATAAATAAAATATATAAACAATTTCAAATATGCCTACCATTTAAAAAAATAATAATAATAAAAAAATAAATAAATAAAAATTTAAATATTAGCTAATTTACAAATTCAAGAATCAGAAATATTCCCGTATCAAAGATTAATTATTTCTTTTTACAAACTGAAATAATTGAAGTAATTAACTTTTCAAACTAGTTTTTGAAAATTTCAAATTCTTTTAAATTTTAAATAAACATTTACTTCAAAAACTTCTTTCAAATTGAAACTTTAATGACAATAACTTTCTGCTATTCAAATAATATATTATTCCCCATTCCCAACTAAACTAAAACAATTATTAACACAACCATAAAATATCAAAACTTTTTATTTAGACATTATTCAAAATGCTAAACGTTAGTTTTAAAATTCAGATGATTAATTTACTTTAAGAGAAAACTTTAGTGTTGTCTTATTTCAAATATTAACCTAAACTACTGAAGTAATCAAGACAAATTTTCTGTGGGGAAAATTCACAAAGAAAATAAAAACATAAAACTTGACTTAGTCTGAGTTTTAATGTGTGTAGGAAAGTAAATGTTTGCCAGAATTAGACTTAAAACTATCAACTTCAAAACCAGTTTGTGACAAACTGCTGCTAAAAAGTGTTCTTGTTTTTAATTCTGAAGAATTTAAAAGCAAGAAATGCCACGTTTAAAATGAAAAGCCAAATATAAATCAGCAGAAATAAATGTCTGGTTTTAAAAATGTTTTTCTTTCGGACAGTTTTCTTTAATTTTCTGTTTATTTATTCACTTAATATTCACCTCTGTTGTTTCATCACTGTGCTAAATTTATTAATATTTTTGACTAATTCTTCCAGTTTTATTTTAAGATGTTTATATTAAATCAGCAAGGTCACAAAAATACTTAATAAATAAATAAATAAAATAAAAAAAATAAAATAAAAATAGAATCTAAATAAATAAACAAGTTAATTAAGTAACTAATTAAATAATTAACAGTAACTTAATCTACAGTTAATTTATTTAATACAAACTCCTCATTTATTTTACTCATACAATTTATAGCTGATTTTTTCATGATTAAGTCTGTTTATTTTACTTCTAAATTAATCTTCATTTATTTATTAGCATATTTTAAGTGAAAAAAGGAAAAAAAGAAAAAGAAAAGAAAAAAAATTAACAAACAAAATGTTTTTTTAATTCCACTTTTTTTGTATTAACTTTAAAAAAAAAACTGTAAATAAAAAATAAACTATTACTGAGTGCAGAAACATTTATCCTAAAAGTTGTTTATTTATTTGTTTCATTTTCTTTTCTAATACTAGAAACTAAATTTTATTGTTGTAAATGAAATATTAAGTGTTTTTATTCAAATACTTCTCAATGCAACATTTTTCAATGGTTTTTCAATGCTTATTTTATGGCAGTCTTAATATTTTTAATTTATTTTGTTTCTTAATTTATAAAATGGCGAGTAAAAAACTTAAAAATGAACATAAATAGTGAGCTGAATGAAACAGTTTGAATGAATTCTTTTTTTTCTTTAATAGATCTATTTTTTTTTTTACTTTAAAAGATAAAATGTGTCTAATCATAGGAATATAATTAATGTGTGTCTGTCTGTGTGTATGTGTGTGTGTGTTTATCCTAGTTTTTATACATATATGTATATATACACATTATTTTTTTAACTGCAATAAAAAAAATTGTAAATAAATAATCTAAAATTTATTCAGCTTTTTTTTACAAAAGGTCTTAATCATAACATTTCTTTTAATTTTTTTAATTTTCATTTTAAGTTTAAAATCTTGAAAAACATAAAAAGGAAATAAATAAAAATTAAATATGAATGTTTGCAGTGAGGTGAGATATTTGTTGTACTCTGTGTATGTAATATAAGTATTTGTGTTGCCTGGTAACAAAGGTTTCAGTGCTGCCACCTACACATTAATATTATTGTTCACAATGCAGTAGTAACATGGAACATTATCTGAGGTTTCTTTTTTAATAAATCTTCAACATTTTTTTCTTCTTGTGAATTGAAACCAATACAGGATTATCTAAAACTGAGTTTAACAACTGGAAAAGTATAAAAAAATATAAAATGTAAAAAAATAAAATATAAAAAGTAAAAAATAAATAAATATATTTAAAATAGAAGTTCAAATAAAATAAATTTTAATAATAATGGTAATAATATTAGTAGCAGTTGTAATAATAACAACAATAATACAGAAATAATGATAGCAATAAATAATACGAACAACACCAGAAATAATGATGATGATAAAAATAATAATAATAATAATGAAAATACAATAACAGTAAAACTGAGAGAAACTACAGCAACAGAAATAACAACATTAAAAATATTTTAAAATACTGATAATGAATGCTCATATTAAAATGCTTCGTCATAAATATAAAAAATATTAATCTCCCTACTTTTTTCAAAATCTGTTAAAAACAGAGTGAAACTAAAAATATCTAATAAAAAAATATCTCAACAAAATATTTATATTTTTAGTTTGGTGAGTATTGATTTATTTTTAATTAGCAATTTTCTTTTCTTTTTCATCTTCTTTTTTTAATTTCTTTATTTATTATTTTATTTATTTTAAATTTTTTATTTTGAAGATGACGTTTTCTCTACATCATTATTTTTAATTTGTTTTGAGTTTATTTTTAGATTTTTTATTACTATTATTATTACTATTTTTGTTTTGCTTATGGTTCTAGTTTATTTATTTATTTATTTTTTTATTTTAAAATTTATACAAATTGTTTTTATTTAGGAGTATAAGACTAACTGTCTCTTTTTTCTTTTTAAACTTTATTTATTTTTTTTTTTTTTTTTTTTTTATTTGTTTGTTTGTTTTTGTTTAGGCATTTTTATGGATATCTGTTATTGTTATTTTTATTTTTAATATTCCCCCCTGATTGTTATTTATAATATTGTTGTTGTTGGTTTTACTGATTAATTAACATTACAAGAATTATTATTATTTTATTTTTTTATTTTTTTTTTATTCAATTTGTTTAGAGCATTTTATTTTTTTATCTTTTTATATTTGTGTTGTTGTTGTTTTTTTGTATTTTTATTTTATATTTTTATGTCTTTCAGTTTGACTGTTTTTCTGGATATTTGTTCCAGATTTTTTTTGAAAATGATCATACAATCACAACAAGTGATAATTTATTTTTCAGTTCAGCAAACACTGGTTGGGGTCAAGGCCACACAGAAACCTGATAGACAGACTAAAAGAATAATCAATGTGTATGAAAACCAATTCCATGTAGAAAATAAATTTCATTACTGATTCGCTGATTTACTTAAAGTTTTACAAATGCTCTGAGGAGTTACACGCCCGGAAACAAAAACTTAGTTTAATGGTAGTGAACCCCTGGGGTGAGGAACTGAACAGAGAGAGAGAGAGAGAGAGACAGAGAGAGACAAAGAGAGAAAGAAAGAGAGAGAGAGAGAGAGAGAGAGAGAGAGAGAGAGAGAGAGAGAGAGAGAAGCAAACAGTTTTTTTTTTTTTTATATAAAAAAGTAGTTAATCGTTTCAAAGATAAATCAATAATTGATGTGTACATGTCTGTATCTGTGCATATATGTGTATATCTGTATATATATGTATGTGTGCATGTTTGTATGTATATGTATGTGTGTATGTATGTGTGTATGTGTGTGCATGTCTGTATGTATGTCTGTGTGTATGTCTGTATGTAATGTATGTTTGTATGTGTATGTATGTGTATATGTGTGTATATCTGTGTATATGTATGTGTGTATGTATGTATATGTCTGTGTGTATATGTATGTTTGTGTGTCTGTGTGTATATGTATGTATGTATGAGTGTATATGTATGTGTATATGTGTATATGTCTGTGTGTATATGTATGTGTTTATATCTGTGTATATGCATGTGTGTATGTCTGTGTGTATATGTATGTGTGTATATGTATGTGTATATGTATGTGTGTATGTGTGTATATCTGTGTGTATATGTATGTGTATATGTGTATGTCTGTGTGTATATGTCTGTGTGTATATGTCTGTGTATATAAGTGTTTGTATATGTGTGTATGTATGTGTGTATATATGTATGTGTGTATGTCTGTGTGTATATGTATGTGTGTATGTCTGTCTGTGTGTCTGGTTTCTGTCAGCTCAAGGTTAAATGTAGCTGAGCCAGACTTGTTTCTAATCCTCACAGAAGTGTGTCAAAGGTCATCGGCCAGCACTGACCTCTGTTTGAACTTGAAAAGTTACGTCATGAGGGTGAACACACTTGCATAATGTCTCTTTTGAAAGCACTCTAGTGTCCCTGCTACACCGGTCAGTCTTAGCCAGGTAACAAAGTTAACTGTACAATAGCCACTGTGGCCAAACAAAACTGACCACTGGCTATTATTGAATCATTAAAGGTAACTCAATTCTGCTGTTACTAAATAATGGTTACTCAGTTTTTTGTTCCATACAATTCTTTTTTTTTTTTTTTTTTTTTTTTTTTTTTTTTAATCAGTCTTTTCTAGAAGAAAACTATGTAGAATACATTTGATGTGATATATACCTTGTATTATATAACCTTTTATGTTACATATATCTCATATTAAGTTATATTCATTTCATATTATATATATAGTATTTCATATTATATATATAGTATTTCATATTATAAGCTAGTATTACATGCCTTTTTCAAGTATTACATAGCAAGTATTCTATCTATGTTACAGTTTTGACCTGAACATAA
>CM022668.1:2305488-2337988 GCA_012295275.1 Chrysomallon squamiferum | reverse complement strand
TTAATTAATTAATTAATTAGTTAATTGAAAATAAATAAAACTGGTAAAGTTGTTACGTATTTCATTATTAGCAAAGTTTAGTTTGATAATTAAATGAAAATAAACAAAACTAAATTTGCATTGTTATGTAACCTATATATAACTTTTATATATAAATATATAAATATAAGAAATATACAAAACATCTCTTCAGACAAGCTCTAAAATTTTCAGAATAAAGAAGAAAGAAATAAAATGTGTTTAATAAACAAAACTGATCATTTTAAATATTTCAGAATCTCTGGCAAGTATAAAATTTTGTACTGAGATAACAAAAACCTGAGGCAAGTCTATATTTTTTTGTATTAAATTTCTTAATTTCTAGATTTCAAGATGCACGTAGCAGTTTAAACTTGATATACAACAACAGCAGCAATGTCCAGGCATGCATCACCAGCTAAATTTAAATTTTATTATTTAACAATTTTGTCAGAGCTGATTGAATCAGGAACAGATCAAATTACACAATACCCAGAATTCCTTGCAAAAAAAAAAAAAAAAAAAAAAAAAAAACGGGAGGCAAGTCTAGCTGCATTCTTCACATTCAGATTGCACCAAGACTCAGTCTGTGTTGGACCTCATTGCTGACCACAACACTGACCATCCCAAAGGTCAGTTCATCTTGCGTGTAAACAGCAAAAATATCACAAGTGCATTGAAGGACTCACACCACAGTTTTGTTTTTCAAAAACATTCTGCTCTGGAATTAGCTGGGTTTATACGACTACTTTCTAAGATCCAATTAGATTTATTGTAACTTCAGATTAGAGATTTCCAGTTTTGTTTTTGTTTCAATAATTATTTTGTTTTGAAAAACACAACAGTATGGTTTGTTATTTAAGTAAAAGACAAAAATAGAAAAGTAAGAGAGAGAGAGAGAGAGAGAGAGAGAGAGAGAGAGAGAGAGAGAGAAATGTAGAAAAAGAGAGGAAATGGAAGAAGAGAGAAAGAAAGAGGAAAAAGAAAGAAAGAGAAAGAAAGAAGAAGAGGGAAGAGAGAAAGAAAGAAGAAGAGGGATGGATTCAGAGGAAAAAGACAAAAAGAAAGAGAGACAGAGAAAAGACAAAATAAGGGGATAACGAATGAATGAAGATATAAACTGATTGAAAGCATGAAATAATGGATGAATAAATTAAAGAGTGTATGAAAAGATTTTGAAAGGAAGAAGATATAATATAAACCAGATGAATAAATAAAAGAAAGAAAGAATGAATGATTATTATTAACAATATCTAACTGTGTGTGTGTGTAAAAACTAGGAAAGTACTAAAGTCATGTGACATCTAAATTTAGCGACTCACTCAGTTGTGTCTGGTTGGTAATTACAAATGTCAGCAGTCCTCTCTCACGATGTATTGCTCAACACTGCGCCAGACATTCAGACAGTGCGACCACGTGTCTGTTGTCATCTCACCACAGCAGCAGCAACAACACCTTCCTTTTGTGATCAACATCGCAACAGCTTGGACATTTGTACCACACTGAATGTCAGTTCTTTGATTAGCGGATAAAATATTTCAAGTCTTTCTCTTGTTTTTTCTCTTCTAATCTAGCTACCTGTCTGTCTGTCTCTCTATGTATCTGTCTATATATCTGTCTGTCTATTTATATCTGTCTATCTATTTATCTGTCTATATATCTGCCTGTCTATGTATCTGTCTATCTATTTATATCTGTCAAGCTATATCTATATAGCTGTATTCTCCTTGTCTGTCTGTCCATCTGTCTACATGTTTGTTTGTCTGTCTCTCTCTGTATTTCTGTAGTTAACACATACAACAACTAACATGTCTATTTAGAAATATAAAATTTATCAAATTCTCCAGTGTCTAAATGAATTCATATTTAAAACAGATATTATTACTATTATTATTTTAGTTTATTTTTTTACATAAATTATTTTTTAAACAAACTGGTTCATAAATAAAGAAAAAACAGAAAATATATATAAATAACTAAATACAAATAAAATAAAATAAATAAATAAATAATTATAATAATAATAACAATGACAACAAAATGTGTAAGGAAAGTAAACAACACTAAAGAAAGCTGGGAAGACTTAATGAATAAACAGGATGGTGATATCAATGTAGTGAATTATGATTCAGACGTATTTGCCCTCAAACAAATATAAATATCAAACTCACAGACTACAACAAATACTGAAACACACACACTCACACTGTCTCACACTCACACACACACATATCCACACACACATACTCACACATACACATACATGCATCTGCTCACACTCACAAACACACACATGCACATGCACACTCACACACACACACACACACACACAGATTTACATTAGCTATACACTGATACAATCAAATTATTAATTTTCATAAATAAACTTGAAACTGAGAGAGAGAGAGAGAGAGAGAGAGAGAGAGAGAGAGAGAGAGAGAGAGAGAGAGAGAGAGAGAGAGAGAGAGAGAGAGAGAGAGAGCCACACAGAGACAGAGTTGTTATTTAATTTAGTTTACCTTTTTGTCAAGTCAGTTAAACTGTGACAGTTTCACTGTTCTGCTCCTAACAACAGTTTTACCAAAATAACAAACACAAATATTTTTACTGACCATGAGTGTTGTTTCTATGGCAAAGACAGACAAGTGAGATAAAAAACTGAGATTCAGTGTAAGATAAATCTAGTATTTCACCCCCAGGCCTCACATTATACACTGTAAAAATTAAAATGTCAATAACAGGTACAATACGATGCATAGAACGCTAAATTTACACAAACAAACACAAACAAACAAACAGAAAAAAAAATTAAAAAAATTGGTAATAGATTTTTTTTTTTTCAGTAATAATAGTAATAATAATAATAAATAAATAAAGATTTTTTTTTTTATTTTATATATATAAAAGATTTAAAATTGTCTCAAAGAAAAAATTATTTTCTAAAAATTATTAAATAAATATGAATGTTTAATTTATCAGCTTGAATAAATATGAAATATAAATATATTTAAAAAGTTAAATTAAATTTGTTGAATGTTTAATAAAATTAACATAAAATTTTAAAAATTTTAACACGAAAGAAACAAAAAATTACTGACATTAAAAAGAAAAAAAAAAAAAAAGAAATTTGAGTCTGAAAGTTCTGATTCTAATAAATGGACATCATAATAAAAAAAAGAAAAAAAATCCCATTAAAATTAAAAATAAAAATCGGAAATTTTTGTTTCTGATATTTGGACTTCATAGATCATATAAAAAATAATAATAAATAAAATTTAAAAATTTTCAAATTTAAAATTTAAAAATGAAAAATAAAAATCACAAACTTCTGTTTCAGATACTAGGCCCTATATCTCAGTAACAAAAAAAAAAAAAAAAAATGAAAAATTATAAATTCTGTTTGTGTGTAACTGGGATAAAAAGGTTACCGGGATTTGATCCCATTTCGTGTGATGCAGCAGCAAGTGCAGGCAACCTGACCCAGCTTGGTGAAAAGTGATCCAGGTTTTTACTCAGTTGTGTCAGACAGGTTTTCTCTACAAGCCTGTGTGTGTACAATCTCTGACAGAGTTGAAAATGTGTTTTCATCAGCTGTGATGTTTATATTTTATTTTTACACTGGCTGCTCAAATTTAATTGCATTGCACTGAACACAAACTTTGATTAAAGCAGTTAAAAAAATAAATAAATAAAAAAAAAAGGAAGGAAGGAGAATTTTTTAATTCACAACACACGTTTATTTAAAGTTTTACATGACAGAGTTAAAAACCACTGAGATAAAGAGAAAAGAAACCCGACTTAACAACTTCATGAGCTTCTCTTTTATGATTAGCCACAAGCAGCATTTTCCCTGTACCAACCCACAGACAGGATAAAATATACCATGGTGTTTCTTACAACACTTGTAGAGCATAGGTTAGAATGTGAAATTGTTCAGTAGGTAAACCATTAAGGATTGATCTAGGCTACATCAATTACCACTAGGCTACATCCTGTTTCTTAATTCAAAAGAACAAAATGACACATGCACACACATTAACATACACACTCACAAACAGTCACACAAAAGCACAAAGCACACACCTACACACACAGTAACAGACAGTCATACATACATATTCACATACACAAACACACACCTAACATAAAAATAAGTGCTATGATTAGTTGCTCTAAGGGAGAAACAAGAAAAATGTTCAAAAATTAAATCATGTAAATTAATTGATAATATTACTTCAAAATGTGAAAATAAATATGACAATATCAGCTGATTAAATGTGTTACAAGATTGAAAACAACAGGTGTAGAAATCAGTGTGTCTGTGTGTCTGTGTGTTAGTGTGTTGTTTTACTTGTGTCTTACTCAGTTTTCATCTATGAAGTTTAGTTTATCTGTGTTTTACTATATTTATCTGTGTTTAACTGTATTTATCTGTTTGTGTTTTTCAGTGTTTATGAGTTTTACTATATTTGTATGTTTTTCAGTGTGTATATTTATATTTTAGTGTATTTATCTGTTCTTCAGTGTGTTTATTTATGTGTTTTACTGCATTTATCTGTGTCTTCCAGTGTGTTTTATTTATGTGTTTTTTTGTTGTTTTTTCTGTGTTTTTAAAAAGATGAAAAATGTTTTTTCAGTCTAGACACCGCTGTGTTTTATTTCTGTTTAATTAGGCCGGTTGTTTTAAATTTCACCTGTCTTCTGCTCACTCGCAGAATTCAATACACGTGTTTCATTATCTCGTGGCAGCTTTATGTTCGCGATTTACATAATCTTTGTTCGTACTCTCGGGTACCTTTGATTCGCAGGCATGACTGCGACGTCAACCTTCAACAGCAAACCCATTAACACTGCACTGCCGTCCCCGTAGACGTTGCTAAAAGCAGTGATCACAAAACTGAGTTTAATGTGTTTTATGTTTGCGCTGTCACTGTTCAGTGTGTGTTACAGTTTTACCAGCTTGCTCTTCTACGCATTGCGAAATGATGAATTTAAGAAAGTTTTCAGATTATGGTTTCGAACTTGGGTTTAGTGATTCAAGGTTTTAGGCTGGTTTTGTTAGAAGTTTAAATGCACGTTGTGTCTTGTTCTGTGATGTTGGACGACAGATTTTTAAATAAAATTGTTTAGTTAGAATTTTATACATTGCAGGTTTCAGGTAGTTGCAAGTTAAAAGAGAATCAGAACAAAATGAGAGAAAGAAAAAGATGGAAACAGAGAGAGGAAGAAAGAAAGAGAGAGAGAGAGACAGAGAGAGAGAGAGTTGTGAAATGTGAAAATATATATATATATATATAGAGAGAGAGAGAGAGAGAGAGAGAGAGAGAGAGAGAGAGAGAGAGAGAAAGAGAGAGAGATGTGAAATATATATATAAATATATGTAGAGAGAGAGAGAGAGAAAGAGAGATGTGAAATATATATATGTATAGAGAGAGACAGAGAGAGAGAAAGAGAGATGTGAAATAGAGAGATAAAATAGAGAGATAAAGAAAATACAGAAAGAATGACACAGAATGTAAGTTAGAGAGAAAGACAGAATGAGAAAACGAAAGAAATAAACAGATACACAGAGAACACAAAACAAGAGAACAAAACATCAACACATTTATGTGTTCACACAGAAAACTGGATACTGGTGTAAGAAATTATTTTTAAACTTGTTATTATTTTTACTTTAAAGCCCACATTTAAATAAACTTAAATTAAAATCCCTCCCTGTTTTGGTTCACTTCTCTTGCACAATGCAAGTTTTAAAGCTGGTGTGAAATCTTGGTGTACATTTGCATTGCCCATCGTCCTGGGTGGCTGCACAGTTTTGTGTGAGAAAAAAAACAACAACAACTATTAAATAAACAAGACTGATGTTTACCTTGCGACATGAAGTAATAACTGACACCAACGTTAACTGTTCAGTTGTACACTCTGCTCTTCCTAGTCTTTTATCATCATCATCATCATCACTGTCAACCTCTTGTGTTTCTTTGGAGCATGCATTTGTGATGATAATAATAATAATAATGATAATAATGATGATGTTAATGATAATAATAATAATGATGATGATGGTGATAATAGTAATGATGATGGTTATAACGATGATGTTGGTGATGATGATAATGGTGATAATTATGACTGTGATGATGATAACAATGGTGATGATAATGATGATAAAGGATGACTGTGGAGATGATGATAAAGGATGGTGGTGGAGGAGATGATGTTAATAACAGTGAAGCTGATGATGATAATGACGATGGTGGTTTTGATAATGATGATGATGATGATATAATCATAAGAAAACAACAGCAATAACAACAATGTAACATACACAAAGCAAAAGCTGTACAACACCTACTACTACTGCTAACAACAGCAACAGCTGCATCATTTAAAACAACAATAGCAAAAACTCAATTTATAATGTATACAAAACTAAAAACTAAGACAAAATAGTTTTGTGTGTGTGTGTGTGTGTGTGTGTGTGTGTGTGTGTGTGTGTGGGTGTGTGTGTGTACGAGTGAGAAAGTATTAATATATATATATATAGATATATATTAACCACAGAAAAAAAGCTAACTAAATAAGTATATAAATAAAAGAGAGAAAAAGAAGACTAAAATATATTTTCATTTTAACCATATCTTAGTAAAGTAATTAAAAAATATTTATATACAAGAATACAGATAATTAATCCTACTGTCTATAAGATATATATATATATATATATAATATATATATATATATATATATATATATTCTGAAACACAGATTTCTTATCTGAGTTTACCTGTCACCTGTAAATTAGTTTGTGAGAAATATTAGAAAATGGTGATTAGGGTTAATAACAAAATACAAATGAAGCCAATTTGTACCTGTACAGAGCAGGTAAAGTTTGATATCATCTTTTACATTGTATCACCTCACATTATACCAGTGTACCATTGTATCATGTCTTACTAGTAATGTGTGTCATTGTATCATGTCTTACTAGTAATGTGTGTCATTGTATGTCTTACTAGTAATGTGTGTCATTGTATCATGTCTTACTAGTAATGTGTGTCATTGTATCATGTCTTACTAGTAATGTGTGTCATTGTATCATGTCTTACTAGTAATGTGTGTCATTGTATCATGTCTTACTAGTAATGTGTGTCATTGTATGTCTTACTAGTAATGTGTGTCATTGTATCATGTCTTACTAGTAATGTGTGTCATTGTATCATGTCTTAATAGTAATGTGTGTCATTGTATCATGTCTTACTAGTAATGTGTGTCATTGTATCATGTCTTAATAGTAATGTGTGTCATTGTATCATGTCTTACTAGTAATGTGTGTCATTGTATCATGTTTCATTAGTAATGTGTGTCATTGTATCATGTCTTACTAGTAATGTGTGTCATTGTATCATGTCTTACTAGTAATGTGTGTCATTGTATCATGTCTTACTAGTAATGTGTGTCATTGTATCATGTTTCATTAGTAATGTTTGTCATTGTATCATGTTTTAATAGTAACGTGTATCATGTCTTACTAGTAATGTGTGTCATTGTATCATATTTCATTAGTAATGTTTGTCATTGTATCATATTTCATTAGAAATGTGTATCATGTTTTACTAGTAATGTATTAGCAATAATGTACCACTGTATCATTGTATCATGTTTTCATTAGTAATGTATTTTTGTCATAATGTCATGTTTCACTGTATCACTGGTTTATCTCAGATACATCACTGTAATGTGTATCATTGTATCATGTTTTACTAGTAATGTGTTTGTAATAATGTACCTCTCACTGTATCATGTTTTACTAGTAATGTATTTGTAATGATGTATCTCTCACTGTATGGTTTACTCAGATATGTAATGTGTATCATTGTATCATGTTTTACTAGTAATGTATTTGTAATGATGTACCTCTCACTGTATGGTTTACTCAGATGTGTAATGTGTATCATTGTATCATGTTTTACTAGTAATGTGTTTGTAATCATGTACCTCTCACTGTATGGTTTACTCAGATGTGTAATGTGTATCATTGTATCATGTTTTACTAGTAATGTCTTTGTAATGATGTATCTCTCACTGTATGGTTTACTCAGATGTGTAATGTGTATCATTGTATCATGTTTTACTAGTAATGTGTTTGTAATAATGTACCTCTCACTGTATGGTTTACTCAGATGTGTAATGTGTACCATTGTACCATGTTTTACTAGTAATGTATTTGTCATAATGTACCTCTCACTGTATCACTGTATGGTTTACTCAGATGTGTGATGTGTGATCAGTGTATCATGTTTTACTAGTAATGTATTTGTAATGATGTATCTCTCACTGTATGGTTTACTCAGATGTGTAATGTGTATCATTGTATCATGGTTTACTAGTAATGTATTTGTAATGATGTATCTCTCACTGTATGGTTTACTCAGATGTGTGATGTGTATCATTGTATCATGTTTTACTAGTAATGTATTTGTAATAATGTATCTCTCACTGTATGGTTTACTCAGATGTGTAATGTGTGATCATTGTATCATGTTTTACTAGTAATGTTTGTAATAATGAAACATCTCACTGTACCATGTTTTATTGTAAGCACAAATCAGTGTTTATCTGTGTAATTATTTCACTGTAATTATTTTTTTAAACCAGATGTGCAGAGTGTTTTTTACCATGTTTTGCCTTAATGTATTTGTGATAATTTACCTCTCACTGTATCTCTCTCTCTCTCTCTCTCTCTCTAACATACACACAGAGATAAACATACAAAAGTCTTTAGTAATTCTTCCTTTTTTACCCCATCACCTATAATCACCCTTCTTCATTCCTCTCTTCTGTATTTTCTCAGATGTGTCCATCCATCCATCCATCCATCCATCCATACTTTCAACTTACATGTTCCAATCCTTCATCTCTCCCCCTCTTTTTACCAGCCACAAATCAGTGTTTCCTGCCCTCTTCCATTATTCTTCACACCCGAACCCCCTGCCTGCCAGACGTTATCAGTGCTGTACTTGTAATAAAACATCTCCGAGTTCCTCCTCCTGGCTGTGGAGCAGAGGTGAAAGATTTGTGAAATGGCTGGCATCTATCATAACGACAGTCTGTCACAATTATTTACACACTCCGAAATTAGCCAACCACAGCCAATTACACTAACACCCCCCACCCTTTAATTATTCTTCACCCCCCCACCCCCATCACACTAACACCCCCACTGCATTCGCAGCCTGCATCTGATTTGTCATTTATTCATAGTGCACTTACACTGGTATTTATTCATACAGTACTTACACCAGTATTCATTCACAGTGTACTTACACTGGTATTTATTCATACTGTACTTACACTGGTATTTATTCATAGTGCACTTACACTGGTATTTATTCATACAGTACTTACACCAGTATTCATTCACAGTGTACTTACACTGGTATTTATTCATACTGTACGAGTTCTGGTATTTATTCATAGTGCTGTTACACTGGTATTTATTCATACAGTATTACACCAGTATTCATTCACAGTGTATCTATTAACGACAGTTTATTCACAGTTACTTACACTGGTATTTATTCATAGTGTATTTACACTGCCATTTACTAACACCCATACAGTACTTACACTGGTATTCATTCACAGTGTACTTACACTGGTATTTATTCATAGTGTTCTTACACTGGTATTTATTCATAGTGTACTTACACTGGTATTTATTCATACAGTACTTACACTGGTATTTATTCATAGTGTACTTACACTGGTATTTATTCATACAGTACTTACACTGGTATTTATTCACAGTGTACTTACACTGGTATTTATTCATACTGTACTTACACTGGTATTTATTCAGTGTACTTACACTGGTATTCATTCACAGTGTACTTACACTGGTATTTATTCATACTGTACTTACACTGGTATTTATTCAGTGTACTTACACTGGTATTTATTCATACTGTACTTACACTGGTATTTATTCATAGTGTTCTTATTCTTACACTGGTATTTATTCACAGTGTACTTACACTGGTATTTATTCATAGTGTACTTAAACTGGTATTTATTCATAGTGTACTTAAACTGGTATTTATTCATAGTGTACTTAAACTGGTATTTATTCATAGTGTTCTTATTCTTACACTGGTATTTATTCACAGTGTACTTACACTGGTATTTATTTATAATCTACTTACATTAACAATTTATTCATAATATACTTACATTAACATTTATTCATAGTGTACTTACATAACATTTATTCATAATGTATTTATATTGGTATTTATTCATAATGTACTCACACTGGTATTTATTCATACTGTACTTATATTAACATTTATACTTATTTCTGTTTGTTCACACAGTATTTGCCTTTCCATTTATTCTTGCAGTATTTCTGTTTATTCATTCTAACTGCCACCTTCCCTTGCCTTCTGTTCTGAGCAGCATCAGTCTGTTATTCATTTTAATTACAAACTTATAGACAATATTTTCATTACCAGATAGCTGGCCACAGTTTTTCTTTCATCACAAAGTTAAAGTTTCTGTGATATTTTAATTCCTCTTTGATAACTTACATTTTTAGCTTGCAAGTCCACTTTTAATTACACATCAAAGAAAGGGCAGATCAGATTTGTCAGGTGAAAGTCAAATTTATTAGAAAACTGAGAGAAGAAAACTTCCACAAATAGAAATAATATTCTTGTAGGTTAACAGAGACTGAGACACAGAGAGAGAGAGAGAGAGAGAGAGAGAGAGAGAGAGAGAGAGAGAGAGAGAGAGAGAGAGAGAGAGAGAGAGAGAGAGAGAGAGAGAGAGAGAGAGAGAGAGAGAGAGAGAGAGAGAGAGAGAGAGAGAGAGAGAGAGAGAGAAAAAAGAGAAAGACAGAGAGAGAGAGGGAGGGACAGAGATACAGAGAGAAATGTAGAGAGAGAAAGAGAAAGAAACAGAGAGATAGAAAGAGAGGGACAGAGAGAAATGTAGAGAGAGAGAAATACAGATATAGAAAGAGATATTGAGAAAGAGAGAGACAGATAGAGAGAAAAAAGAAACAGAGGGAGAGAGAGATGAAGGAAAACACAAGAGAAATATAATAAGATAGAGACATAAAGAAAAACATGAAAGAAAGAAAAGGGAAGCTGAGTAATAAATAAAGTATCAGTGAGAAACAAATACTGCATAGAATAAATAAAACATCTTAAATAATTATTTTCTTGTTTATTTTTATTTAATAATTATTTTTTATGTTATTTTTAAAAAATTTATTATTACTTGTTCATTATTACTCTTTAAACTTTTCAACCCAGAATGGTACAACATAATCAGAAGCTACTTGTTTTGAAACAAGTAAACTCTGATTAATCTCATTTGAAAATACATTACAGTTAACTGTTGTTGTCTTTATAGAAGTGTTTTAATATTTCATAATGATCCTTGTCTATTGTTCACCTCTGAGATCTTCAACAGACTTTTTGTTTGTTTTTCTAACTGCAGAAATATAACCAAAAAAATTATTTTATTACAGAACAAAAAAAAAAAAAAAAAAAAAAAAAAATTATAAATTATAAGATGGTAAGAAAAAACCCCTATATAAAATAGATAACATACATACCTATATATTTTTCAATTTTTTTTTTATCTTCATCTTGTTTAAGATAAAATTAATGAATGAACAATAGATTTTGTATTGAACTAGAGTAGATAAAAATTTGAAAATATCCATGAACTAATTTCAAAAAGAGAGAAAGCAGAGGAGAGAAATAAAATCAGTTATATATGGACAGTTGGATAGAGAGACAAGAAGAAAGACAAATAGGAAAACAAAAACAAAGCTAAATACAAAAATAAGGACACAGAGAGACAGATTGAGACAGAAGGACAAACAGACAGAATAATGAAACAAATTATAAATGATGAAAAAAATAAAGTGTTAAAAAAACTAATAAAAGCAGTGACATTAAACGACACATTTCAGTGATGTTCTTGTGAATTAAGACAATTAAACGAGACATTTCAGTGATGTTTGTGTTTGTGAATTAAGACAATTAAACAACACATTTCAGTGATGTTTTTGTTTATGAATTAAGACAATTAAACAACACATTTCAGTGATGTTTTTGTTTGTGAATTAAGACAATTAAACGACACATTTCAGTGATGTTTGTGTTTGTGAATTAAGACAATTAAACAACACATTTCAGTGATGTTTTGTTTGTGAATTAAGACAATTAAACAACACATTTCAGTGATGTTTTTGTTTGTGAATTAAGACAATTAAACAACACATTTCAGTGATGTTTTTGTTTATGAATTAAGACAATTAAACAACACATTTCAGTGATGTTTTTGTTTGTGAATTAAGACAATTAAACGACACATTTCAGTGATGTTTGTATTTGAGAATTAAGACAATTAAACGAGACATTTCAGTGATGTTTGTGTTTGTGAATTAAGACAATTAAACGACACATTTCAGTGATATTTGTGTTTATGAATTAAGACAATTAAACGACACATTTCAGTGATGTTTGTGTTTGTGAATTAAGACAATTAAATGACACATTTCAGTGATGTTTGTGTTTGAGAGGCTGACTGACAAGTGTGTCTGATTTACAGAAATATTAACAAGCCTTTGTGCGGCAGACACTAATCAAGTGTTTCAATTATCCGTTCAAACGACCGACTTACACCGACGACAAAAGCTCGCTTTTAATTCCAATCAGGCGAATCGCTGCCGATGATGGTGCGAGTGAGAGCTAATCAACATCGTGTTGATTTCCAAAACATCGTCCGACAATGCGAAGAAGTCGCAGTACAGTCGTGAATCAATACACTCGTCGCTTGTCTGTCAATCAAACATCTCCCGCGTCAACGGCAGTTAGCGATGCTGATATAATCCTGCCTGCCTCACTAAGTCCACACAGTTCACACACTAAGTCTCCACTGCTCATCAAACCTGTCTGCATACACACCTCACATACACACCACCTCACATACACATCATCTATTGTCAAATACACACCACCTCACATACACATCAACTATTATCAAAATACACATCAACTATTATCAAATACACATCATCTATTGTCAAATACACACCACCTATTGTACACATCACATTATCAAAATCTATTTATCACCACCACCTATTATAATCTCTCTATTACACCTCAAATACACATCAAGTCTGTATCAAATATTATTAAGTCTTATTAAATAAAAAAAAATTCAGTAATAATCAAATTGTCAAAACATCAACTATTGTCAAATTTTTTTATCACTACTATTTAAGTCAATAAAACCACATCAAAATTAAGTCTATTTAGTAAAAAAAATTCAGTCATAATAAATTATTTTTTATATTATGCTGGTAGCAAAATTCAGCATCATCTCTCTCTCTCTCTCTCTCTCTCTCTCTCTCTCTCTCTCTCTCTCTCTCTCTCTCTCTCTTTGACTAAAATATCAATACTTACTGGACTGTCAACTATTTATTTATAAGTTTATTTGTTATAAAGATCATTTATGGATCAGAATTCTCCTGAATACGACCTGCACACTCAGTTCTCTGAGACATGCCTGGTGGACACAGAAGCGAAAATGTTAATCACAAGTAGAGAGATGGTGTCTGTCTGTCTGTCTGTCTGTCTGTCTTATCTTCCATCATACAAACTGCACACATCTTTCAGAGATATCACTTTTGTAGATCTTGGCAAATTTTACCACTTTTATACAAATAGTTTTTTTAGCATTTTGCAAGACATCATCAAAACTATAGATTATTTTTTAATTTTTTTTTATTTAATGATTTATTGATTTATTTATTATTTATTTTTTAACAGATATGATCAAATTTTTATATTTCATTTTGTGACATATCAAAATTACAGATTTATATTTATTTGTTTATTTGTTTTTACTTCTTTTTTTTTGAAAATGCTCCAAATTTCAGTATTTTTTTTAACAATATATCATTTTTATGTCTTGCTACATTATGACAAATGCTGTAATTTTGGCAACATTAACTGAGAAACAGAACAAAAAATAAAAATTCAGAAAGCTAAAATTTAGATGTTAAAAACAGAAATGGAAGAAAAAAGCAAAGTAAAATTAGAATTAGACTGAAAAGTGGTTCTGGTTGGTGCCAAATGCTTTTAAATGTGTTTTTCTGAATCTAATGAGTAAGTAATTTGTCATCATTAATTTTCTCTGACAAAGTAAATCACTTTAAAACAGATTAATTTTTATATTCAATTTCTACTTTTTCTTTGGCAATTAAAAATAAAAAGAATATTTAACGTATTATATTATCTAAAATATTTTTCTTTCTTTCTTTTTAAATTTATTCATTCTGTATTCTATCTTTTATTAATTCATTCTTTCATTCTTAAATTCACTTTTTTCTTATTCTTTCTTTAATTCATTCATTCTTTCTTTTATTAATTTTTCTTTCTTTCTTTAATTCACTGGTTTTTTCTTTAATTTATTCATTCTTTCATTTATTAAATCTTTCTTTAATTAATTCTTTCTTTTTTTAATTCATTCTTTCTTTATTTCTGCTTCTTTAATTCATGCTTTATTCAATTTATTATTTCTATTTCTCTTTCTTTAATTTATTCATTCTTTCTTTCTTTCTTCTTTTTCTTTCTCATTCTTTCTTTAATTATTTATTTACTGTATTATTTTTTAAATACAGAAGAAAATTTTATTATAACAAAATACCAGCAACATCAATTTACAGGTAAAGAAAATATATTTACTGCAAGACAAAATCTCAAAAATTTGCTCAGTTCAACTCAATAAATTGAAATTTTAACATTCTTGTAATATATCATTCATATCGTACCAGCGAAATACGACCATGAATACCGCACAACAACACACTGATAATTATCATGAACAAAAATAATCAAGACTACTTCAACATAATTACACAGACAACATCCCATTTTCATAATCACCAATTTACATTACTATAGCCCACATCTAATACACAAATGTATGTAATTCACTGTGTGTGTATAACAATTATATCCAACTACCATATATTCATAAAAATATAAAAATTCTACGTCTGAAGTAAACATAAAAACTGCTATTAATTTTCAGCACAGATAAATGGATGGATGGATGGATGTACAGACACAGATTAGAGATTCATGTAGATTACATGCTCATTATGTGAAAGCTTTACATAGATGAAAACATTTTTTTTTTTTTTTTTTTTTATTCCGGATTATTCATAGTGGCCATTTTGACTTGTTTTGTGGATGTTTTAAGAAGACAATACTGAGACAGCTGAGTGTATTTAGTTCTCTCATTGTTTGAAAAATTAATCAGTTAATGTAGTTTGTAAATCATGGCCTTATCATTAGTGCAAGAAAAAAAAAAAGCTTTTGAAGAATCCGGTTTTATATATTATAATTAGAAAAACAGACTTTTCTGACATTAATATTAGATAGCTAAAGAAAGAAAGACAGAAACAGACAAAGACAGAGAAGTGAGAAAGACAGAAAGAAGGAGAAAGAGAAAAAGAGGGTGAGAAACAGATAAAGAAACACAATGATAGAAAAAATAGAAAGAGAAAATAATAAAGAAAGAAAAATAAAGAGTTAGAGAAAACCAGAAAGAAAGAGAGAAGAAAAGAAAGAGAGAAGAACAGAAAGAAAGAGAGAAGAAAAGAAAGACGAACAGAGGGAAAAAATAGAAAAAGAAAGAAAAACAAAAAGGTAGAGATAGAGAGAAAAAAGAGAGGAAGAAAGAAATAAAGAAAGACAGAAAGATTGAAAATGAGACAGACAGAGACAGACAGACAGACAGACAGACCTCAGTGAGAGAGAGACAGAGAGAAATTATGATGCTGCATAATTAAAGAAAAAGAAAAGAAAAAGAAAGAGAAAAAGAAAAAAGACATTTTTGTTATTTAAGTATGAAGAATAAAATACAGAAATAAATTAAATCTGCACTTTATCATTAGTGTGAAAAAAACAAACGTTTCAGCTCTACTATTTATATTTTATAATTACAGAAAAACGGGAACTTAATGACACGTTTATATTTAGAGAAAGAAAGAAAAAGTGAGTGAAAAAGAAAGATGTCTAGAAAAGAGAAAGAAACTTCGAAGGTTTCAGTTGATATATCATAATTAGAGAAATAGAAAGAAAAAAAACTGAACGGTTATTTATATAATTAAAGAAAAAACTGAGTATAAGAAAGTAATTAAAGCCTGCAGTTTATGTATCATATTTGAAGAAGGAGAAGTGAAAGGAAAAAACAAATTTCATGTTGTTAAAGCAAAAATTAGGAAAAATGAAAAATAAATAAAGACATTTTTCAAGGCTGAAATTTATAGGAAAATTAGAAGAAAAAAAAAAAGATATTTGTGGAAGCTACAATTCTTTTATGAAAAAATTAAATGTTTAATTTTTATCATAATTAGAAAAAATTGAATTTCTAAAGAGATAAATGTATATTATTTATTATTATTGTTTTTATTATGGTTATTATTATTATTATTATTATTATTATTATGATTACTGTTACTATTAATATTATTATTATTAGATTTATTATTATTGTTGTAGTTGTTGTTGCTGTTGTTGTTGCTGTTGACAGCTAGGTCATAATTAAATAAAATCAGACATATTTAAATTAAATCCTCATTTAAGTCCAAAACAATTTTTTTTTTCTTCAAAGAAATACTTTTCTCACTTCCAGCATTGTAATTATAGACTTCATTTGATGTGCTTTAAGTTACTTACTTATATTATTTTTTTCATATTATATTTTCATTTACTTCAGTACATTCTGAATAAAACAAAAATATTTAAAAATGGAATAAAATAAACTTTATTCACATATATATTCTGATTCTCAATGCTAATAACAAGTGATAACCTAAACAAATTTCATTTCACAAAGAATCGCAGCCACATGTAACAAAACAACACAGTAAGTGAGAAGATTTGGAAATGTGAGATGTGAGAAGTTGTACAAATAGACTTCTGTTTACTCACTTTCTCACTGAGTCTGTTATTTTCTGGCAAAGACCAGAAACTTTTCATTAACTGTACTGTATGTCCAGTGTACCTGACCACTTTTCTGTGTGTACAAGACAAACATGGCCAAGAGAGAAAACCAGTCGACCTTTCTCCATGTAAAATAAACATGTTTACTACATACCTGCCTGGTAGATACTTTGATACCAAAACACCCTAAAAAATCCTTATTTATTTTTTCATTTACCATAGAAGTTTTTTGTGTCTTTTTCTTCTTCTTTTTCTGCATTTTTTAAATTTAATTAATGTGTTAAGCATTGATAATTATCCACACCAATTAAATTATAATTTAATTCAAGGTATGTTGTATCCAGCTTAATGTCTTAACAAAAATAGAAAATTAAAATGTTTATATATAAGGTTTCTTTTCATACTATTTAATATATCACAAAGTTTTTAAAAAGTAACAGGTGTGTGCTGTCCTGTGAAAGCAAAAAAAAAAAAAAAAAATAAATAAACAAATAAATGCTTACATAAAAACATCAAATAAGGTTTATGATTAAAATGGTTGTTATTTTAGTTATTACATATTATCACTTTCTGTCACAACATACCCCAGTGTTTCAAGTTCTAGGCAAGAGCACATACAGGATTGGGAAATAAACCATTGAAGAGATTTGACCCTGCAAGCTGTCACTCCTCAGCTGAACACAACAGTTCTGTTTTAGTGTTTGATTTATATTTAGTTAGTTCTTTTGTCTGTGTGTCAGTGTGTGTAGAATAAACTGTAGTCATTGTGAACAATAAACTGTAGTCATTGTGAACAATAAAGTGTAGTCACTGTGAACAATAAAGTGTAGTCACTGTGTACAATAAAGTGTAGTCATTGTGTACAATAAAGTGTAGTCATTGTGTACAGTAAAATACTTCATTGCACAACAAACACAATAATATTATACATTGCACACAACCATTGTACAGTGAAGTGAAATGGTTGTATGTGCAATGTATAATATTACTACATTTGTTGTGCAATGAAGTACTATGTATGAGTATAATGAAGTACAATGAAGTATAATGGTTTTGTACAGTGAAGTAGGATGGTTGTGTGCAGTATATAATATGTTTATTGTGCAATGAAGTATGATGTATGAGAATAGTGAAGTACATTATGTGTGCAATGTACAATTAAGTACATTGCTGTGTTCAAAATACAATAAAGTAAAATGTACAATGTACAATGAAGTACAATGGTAGTGTTTATTGACAACAGATAAGAAAGTCTAGTGTGGTCTATGGAGTAACATGTCACAGGGACCTGGTATATAAAACTTGTATTTCACAGAAGATGTTCTGAATAAAATTACCTGATCTCACAGAAAGAAAAAAAAGAACAAAAAAACATATATAAAAAACCTCCATAAAAAAAAATTGACATTTCAGTCAGGTAAAATATAGTCCTGTATTATACATACATACAAATATACATGCACAGATATAGACATATATATAATGGTATTAGCATATTTATTGCATGGAGCTATTCAAATTTTACTTAATGCAGTTCATTTTACTTGTAAATTAAATATCTTTAGAGATTTCTTTTTTTCATCTAAATATTTATAATCAATGGAACCTTTTAGAAAATTTATAAATTTTTCATAATGATCAAACTATAAACATTTTACACAGATTGACTGAATAGTTTTATGAGTTTTAAATCTTTTTAAACACAAAATTTTATTTTAATGGGATAATAATTCTTTTTAACAGAATTGTGGCTAGTTCATCCAGGTCTTTGTTTTTTGTTGTGTTCTTTTATTGAATTACTTATTTTCATTTTTATTTTATCCTCTATTTATTTTTATTCTTTTTTTGAATTATTATTTTATTATACAGTAATATAGATATCATGTAATATAAATACAATTTGTGTTATACACACAGCAATATAGATATTAAATAATATAAATACAACTGATATTAAACATATATTAATATAGATATTACATAATATAAATACAATTGATAAAAAAACATACAGTAATATAGATATTACATAATATAAATATTGCATAATATAAATACAATTTGTATTATACATATAGTAATATAGATATTACATAATATAAATATTATATAATATAAATACAATTTGTATTATACATACAGTAATATAGATATTACATAATACAAATACAATTTGTATTATATATACAGTAATATAGATATTACATAATATAAATACAATTTGTATTAAATATACAGTAATATAGATATTACATAATATAAATACAATTTGTATTAAATATACAGTAATAGAGAAATTACACAACTGATATTAAACAGATATTACATAACACAAATACAACTGATATTAAACAGATGTTACATAACACAAACACAATTAGTATTGCACCAGTCAGCAAACTGACCAGTCATAGACTGGACACAACATGGCCTCTCAGATGCCACATCAAACAACAGCCATGCCAACTGACCGTGTGTGAAGCAATGGTCAGTACAGACCTTGACCAGAACAACACATACCAGATAAAAACACGGCAGAGTTATGTAACTGTGCACACACACACACACACGTACTCACACACACACATACTCACACTTACCTCAGATTAAACTTTTTAAAAACCTCTCTGCCGCAGTGAGAATGCCTCTGCCGTATCCAGTCATATATCCAAATGAAGCGGCGAGGAAAAGAGGGTCAGTGTGTGAAATAGAGCGAGGAGAAGAATTACATAACCAGCAACACGTCACATCCTTTTAATAGTCCAGTCTTGGACACCAGCCAATGACCACCGCCTGCACCAGACTGGACCGGGTCACTAGACTTGCCCAACGTCACTTTTGTTTAAGTGATTTATTTATTTGAAAGTGGTTTTTTTTCTGAGACTGGGGGAAAAGTTTGAATTTGTGCTAATCAGAGGTAGATGTGTGTTGACTTGGGGACACAAAACGTTTGGCTGTTAGTGAGTTTGTTAGAGTGTTAAAGTGTTAGTGGACCTGATGGTGTTTAGTGCGTTTGTCAGAGAAAGGGGTTAGTGAACTAATCTTAAATTACTTCATTGTGTATTTAACAGGGTCAAAGTACAATAAGACATATACACATACACACACACACATAAATATATATATATACACAGACATATATACATACATACACACACACACACATAAATATATATATATACATAGACATATATACACACACACACACACACACATAAATATATATATATACACAGACATATACACACACACACACACACACACACACATAAATATATATATATACACAGACATATATACATACATACACACACACACAAATATATATATATACACAGACATATATAAATATATATATATACATAGACATATATACATACACACACACACACATATAAATATATATATATACATAGACATATATACATACACACACACACACACATAAATATATATATATACACAGACATATACACACACACACACACACACACACACATAAATATATATATATACATAGACATATATACATACACACACACACACATATAAATATATATATATACACAGACATATATACATACACACACACACACACACACATAATATAACATCCAGAGGGTATAAACTATTAACATCTCTCACACACACACACACACACACACACACACACACACACACACACAATGAACAATACACAATATACCTCACAGTTCTCTGTTAGATAACACAATTATCAAACATAAGGTTCAATGGAGGAAGTGATTTTCATTACCCACGATTCCCTGTTAGTGTACAGGGTCATTGTAACAAAACTACGAGAATGATTACGAACAGATCTGATGTTACAAAGGAAAAAAAAAAAAAAAAAAGACTCTGAGCAGCAGGAATCAGGCAGGTTTAACTACCACAGTTACTACACAGGTTATTATCTCAGCAGACTCGGTTATGCAAGTTTTCTCAGAGGTGACTGCAATACACAATACAGCTGTGATTACCTCGCTTGCACACATCCAAGTGTGCCCGAAAGTTACAGGGTCAAAGAACAAAAGTGTGTTTAGAAAGTGTTGGGGGTGGGGGATGAAGTGTGGGGGGAGACTTGAGGGTTGTGTGAATGTGTGTGTGTGTCTCTCTACTTCATAACAGTACAACAGTTACTCTGTGCAGCTGTTGTTGATAACTGACTTTACAGATATTGTTATTATTAATATAATTTACAGCTGTTATGATTAGTGATATATACTTTTACTAAAGACAGCTGTAGAGTGATGACAACATCTGTTAAGTATGCAAGTTTTTAAAACAACTGTGAGGGGTCTGTATTGATCAGTTTTGTGAAGTACTTTATATAGCAACAGTAAAAAACAGTAAAAACCAGAAAGTGAAAAACTTTGTTCCTGGGAATTTTCAAACTGAATATTTAAATCTTTTAACTGGTCAACAAAACATAAATATACTCACAGGCTGAAACACAGACACAGAAATGTCAGTTTGCAATGTGCTTTTACTACTGTTGTTGTTGTTACTGATGCCATTATTATTATTGATGTCATTATTATTGTTGTTATTGTTATTATTTTGTTTTTGTTAATAATAATAATAATAATAATAATAATAATAATAATAATAAATATTACTAATAATACTACCACCACCACCACCACTATCACTACCACTACCACTACAACTACCACCACCCTACTATACCACAGTTAACTCTGACAGTGATATAAACAAACACTAATGACATTCTGCTAAGAACCCAGACAAACATGTAGAACTGTTCTGATGACCTCATCCTCCAAGGGTTGAAAGACGTGTACACAGTTCTCAATAAACAGAGGGTCTGAATTGACAGTGTGCACCCTCCCCCTGTCCACCACATCCCCCCACCGTACCCACCCAGCCCACTGAGTCAACACGACACAGGCAGTCAGTGACCCTAAAGGTCATCTGGACTCAGAAAGTCCTTCGCCCGTGTTTCTGACCACTGGCAGCTGTGACCTTAACTTTCATCAGCCCAGCCCGACCGCACCTCCCTTTCAGCAAGCAAGGTGACCACTGCACTGACCATTGTTCTCTGACCAATACCGGTTGAGGCCACGGCCCATGCTGGACACAGAGGAACTGACCAAACAATGGAGGAGATTCTGCTGGAACAATGAGTGGGGGGACACGGAGAAAAAAAAAAAAACTGGAGAAAAGAAAAAAAAAAACTTGAACATGAACATGATGATGATGGAAGGATAAAAAAAACTTTTTTATTATTTTTTTTTAAATTCATTATATTATATTACTGGGGGAGTGGGGTGGGTGTGGGGGAGTGACTGTTTTGTTCTTCTTCTTAAAGCGGAAGTGCGCCAATTTTTTGTGTTTTGAATGAAAGAAAGAAAAAAAAAGAAAAAATGACAACAGAAGTTGTATTGAGAAGTGATGAATTGATAATGATTTCTATAGATTCCTTTTTTCTCTCATTGTTTCTGGCAACACATCTGTCACAGTAAAACAGTATTTTTGAACCTTTTCAAAGACTTAATAATAATATAGTAATAGTAATAATGATAATAATAATATAGTAATAGTAATAGTTGTATAGTAGTAGCAGTAATAGTAGTAATAATAATAGTAGTAGTATAATACTGGTAGTAGTAAAATAGTAACACTAGTAATAATAATAGTAGTATTAATAATACTGGTATTGATGACAGTAATACTAGAGGTAAAAACAGTAATAATGAAAAAGTAATAGTAAAGAAATAATAATAATGAAAGTAAAGAATAGTAATAATGGTAATAGTAGTAGAAGCAGAAAGTAGTAGTTATAAAAGAATAATAATTTAAATCCCAGTGTACTAACAAAGTAATAGTAAAGAATAGTAATAATGGTAGTAATAGTAGTTGTAATAGCAGAAGTAATTAGTAATATATATAGTAGTAATAATTTTAGTATCAGTCCCAGTAATACTAACAATGGTAATAGTAATAGTTAGTAGTAGTAGTAGTAGTAGTAGTAGTAGTAGTAATAGTAGTAGTAGTAGTTGTAGTAGTAATAGTAGTAGTAGTAGTAGTATTGTAGTAGTAGTAGTACTACTTTTGGTACTGGTGGTAACTGTAGTAACAAAAATATTTTATCCCAAAAATATTTTTTTTTAGAAATACATATACTATCATTTTTTTTTATCTATCTATCTATCTATCTATCTATCTATCTGTCTATCTATATCTATATATATATCTATATATTAACAAATGACACTTGATATTTCCTCTGCTGTCTAAAATCACATGTGGTGGTTTGTCCAGTTTCCAGTGAACAACATCTTGTACAACTGAGTAACTTTCATATCACACTGCAGTCACATGATAACACAATCACTGGACAGGGAGGGGGGGGTCTTTAATAGGATAATTGAGAAGGGGGTAGACAGGATATCTGAGGAGGACAGACAGGATATCCATGACAGGATGATAGGATTTGTGGAGAAGAAATATTTTTGATAGGATCTGTAAGGAAGGACTTGATAGGATAACTAAGAAGGTAGGACAGCTGAAGGGATGAAAGGATATATGAAAGAGGAAGGATTTTTATAGAGTATCTGAGAAGAGAGTATTTTGAAAGGATATCTGAACAGGATATGTTAAATATGTTGGAGAGGAATTTATTGGCAGGACATTTGATATGGGCTGTTTTGATGATAATGCTACTAATGGCTTCTTTCAAAGAAACAACATTTGACAAATTATTAAAATTTCCAAACGGTTGGTGTTTTGACAATATCTCACAGTAACAGTCTCTTAATTTCCTCCAAGGGTGAGGCTTGTGGGGGTGTGGTCAGGCTTGTGGGGGTGGGGCACTCTGACAGACTCAAGGAGAGGGAGATATTTTAAATATCAAAGTGTGTGAAATATTGTAATTATAACATGGGACAAATATTCTCAGTATCTCTCAGTTTAATACCTTTATTTTCCACTCCAAACACCTTAACACATCTAATTATCATTATACAAACATGACTAACTTACTTGTTGTCAGACAGAATTAAATTCATAACAGACTGACAGAATGAAGACAGACAGAATAGATACAAAAAAAACACAGAAAGAATGATAACCATTTAATTGCAGAAAACATTTGAGTGATTTATATATATATTATATATGAAGAGAGAGAGAGAGAGAGAGATAGTGACAGATAGATGATAAATTAGTTAGATAGATAATCAATACATTTACACACACACAGATAAAGCCTCTGTACCTGTGACTCAAAGACTACAAAAAGCTTGAACACAGAAACTGTCAGCGAGGTTTGCTGTCTCTGTGTAATCTACGACCACCTCAGTTTAATTCACTGACATTCCATTACACTGTGACACATAAAACAACAACACTTTCAGAACAACAGGTACTCCACACTAACACAAGTTTATTTATTACCACAAATCATCTATAAATGAGAGGTCTCACCCCACAGTTTGTTCTCTCTTAAAATAACTCCAAATGTTGTTAACTTAAACTGTTCTTTCTCTCTAACTACGTGCATGAATTGAATAAAAAAATTAAAAATGTTTCTTCGTGAAAAGAACAAGAAAAAAATTACAGTTTAGTTTTAGTTTTTTGTTTCTCTTTAGCATCTGTTTTAGGTGGATATTCTCAAACATTTTAACTGACTTTCCTAAACTTCTGTCCACTTTATCAAACAAACCTCACAGGTCAAGTTAACCTTAATTTTATTAATCTGATAAAAACATGATCTGTAGTAATATGTATTTATATATATGTAATAATACATATATACATATAATACATGTATACATACTTACATGCATTTTATATATGTGTGTCTGTGTGTGTGCATTCATATAATATATATATATCTCATTATGTACTTACACTACAACAGTATCTGTATGTACTGGTACTACAATACAATCTGTACCACACACCTGTTTTACCTATGCATGTAAATATATAATCTATGTTAAGTAAGTACACAAAGGTGAATGTATAATCTATAGTGTTCAATATTTACAGTATACATTAGCTGATACTGCAAAAATATCATGTCTAATATAACACACAGACACACACATTCACACACACACTCTCACACACACATTCACACACACACTCTCACACACACACACACACACACACACACACTCACTCACACACACTCACACACACAGATATTGCATATAGAGGATATATCCATATATATTTACATGTACACATATATATTATTTACAAATACATACAGCCAAACTTACAGACACACATATATATACATAAATACACACACATAGATATATATACATATACACACAGTCACACACATATATATACATAAATACAGATGCACACATATATACATAAATACACAGACACATATATAAAGAAACTCAGACTCACATACTCACACTTACATACATACACACTTACACACAGACAACACACACACACACACACACACACACACACACACACACACACACAGATGCCATTTATCAAGACCCTCTGTGAACATATACTCTGTATTACACACCATTGTGCAGACTAGACTGTCTGTATAAATAGATGACTGCAAACTCAACAATACATCATTATATTAATTAGTTTATGTTTATAAGGTTAATATCTGACCTGCTAAAATGTGAGTGGGCTGTGGAGAAAAAAGAACAGTGAAGAGAGAGGTTCCAGATTTCTCCATGTCGACTTGGCACAATTGATTAATGGTCAATTATACTGAAATTCCAGACTAAAATGTTTTTACTGGCAGCTTCGGTTCTGTAGAAAATATTCACCTATAAAACATTGTGTAAATTATATTTCACTGGATAAACCATGTGATAGGTGCAAGGAAATTTTTTTATTTTTTTTTTTTTTTTTATTGGAAAGAAAGAAAAGAAACATAAAAAAAAAAATAGAATGGGTAAAAAAAAAATATTTTAAAATAATTTTCTGAAATTGAAGATTTATCATTTGTATGTTTAGGAGCTGTATGAAAGAAGGGGAAGAAAAAAAAAGAAAGAAAATATGATAGAAAGTTTAAAGAAAAATGGAAAGAAAGTGTCAAAAAGGAAGAAGGAAAGAAAATGTAATTGAAAGAAAGAAAAAATAAAAAAATTTAGAAACTAAGTGGATCTATATTTAGTGTACAAACAGGAAGAAAAATGAAGAAAAGAGAGAAAGAATGAAAGAAAACTGTAGGAAATATAAATTCTGAATAAAGGTAATAATCTGATAAATTAAAAAATTGTCCAGTTTTTGAAAAATAAAAACAGAGAAATGCACAGACAGAAAGAGAAACTGAATATGAAAGACAGAGATAGAGAGAAAGAGAGAGACAGAGATAGTAAGAGATAGAAAGTCAAAGAGAAAGAGAAAGAGAAAAGAGAAAGACAGGATGAGTTTGAGACACTGAAAGAAAGAACAAACTAAAGATAGAAAGAGAAGTAAAAAAGTTGTTGTTATAAACAAGTTTTGATAAATTTTTGTTGTAAGAAATTTGAGATAAAAACAAGTTTACATTTTACTACTTTGAGTTCACATTTCTAATTATTAATTTTATGTTTGACAGATCAGGTTTTTAATGTTGTTTCGTATTTCTTAATCAATAGTCATTCTGAAATTTCCTTGAAGGCTTTTTTTTTTTTTTTATAGTGATTTTTTTGTTTGGTTGTTGAACAAAAAAGATAGACAAAATAAAATTTGTAAAATTAGTGAAAATTCAAATTATGGGTTTTGTTTTCATTGTTCATCACTGTTACTATTATTTGAGGTTACTTATCATTAAATATCACATTTCTCAATTATTTTTACAGTTGTTTTTAATGTTTCTCATATTCATCTGTATTTAAACAGTGTTGTTATAAGTTTTCTCAACAAATCTAACTCATACACACATGTATATGTGTATAGACAGAAATATGATGTATGTGTTTGTGCACACACACACACACACACACACACACACACACACACACACAGACACACACACACACACAGACACACGCACACACACACACACACACACACACACAAACACACGCACATGCACACACACACACACATACACACACACACAGACAGACACACACACACAGACACAGACACACACACGCACACAGACACACACACACACACACACACACACACAGACATACAGATGAACAGACAGACAGACAGACGATGTACTGAAATGTAAAAAAGTGCTGTAAGAAAGAAGGTTGAGAAGTAACTAATTGAACACGTCTCGAGTACAAATCTCCGTGGAAACGTGAGTCAGACAATGTAAGTCTATTACACTCGCAGGCTGGGGCTGGCAGAACCATTCTCCTTCTTCTCAGTAAGCACTGGTTTCCACGGCCACCAGAGAAATGAGAAATAAACACTTTAGTACTGGCCAGTGGTAAACATGAAAGAGTTTTGTCTGTCGTAAACTCTTTTGTTGAAAAGTGAGTAACAGAGAGAAGAAAGAAAGAAAGGAGGATAGAATGAAAATAAAGGAATGATTGAGTGAATGTTTAGTGACACCTCAGCATGAAAAGGTTGTCGCTGTTGGGTGTCAGACAAAGGTAAATATAACAAAATGGTGATTACTTTATTTGTAAAAATTCAAAACTTAATCAAAACACAGATTAATTAAAAATAAATTTATGGTAAAATTCTGAAACTTTAACATCTTTTAAAAGAAACTTTAACATTTTTCGAATTGAAATATCAATGTCAGTGAGTACACATACATACATACATATATTTGTATCTATACATACATACATACATACATACATACATAGATATGTACAGACACATACATATAATACATATATACAAACACACATGCCCATAAACATATGCACACACCCACACACACACACACACACACACACACACACACACACACACACACACACACACACAGACATATGTAAATAAGAGTTACTAAGTGACTTACAAAGTAAAGATAGTCAAACTAACTTTTGTAATCTCAACTCTTGTTTTATTGATCTTCAGTTCATGCAGTTATTCAACTGAGTGCAATAAAAAGACAAAAACCTCTGAATATTAGCCCTGGTGCTCGCAGTGAGAGTGAGGAAATCACATTAACACACACCCTCGGCCAGTCTCCCATGCATCAGCTGACTGCTAAATGTGACAGTGAATGCCAATCAATGCATTACTACACATATCCCACAGTCCCCAGCCACACTTCCTGTCAGATCATAAACAGAAAGAAAAAAAAAAAAACAGAGTCAATTCCGTGTAGACTATTTACACTGTCTAGAACAAAATAAAGAAGTTAATTACGTTTGATAAAGTTTTAAAAATCAGAGTTTAGTTTTTAGTATTTTTGTTTGTAAACAAAGTGCTCTTTTTTGGGAATGTTTTACAAATTGTTAAAGTTTTTTTAAACTGTTTTCCCATAGTTTTGACCAATCAAAAAATGTTGAAATCCATTTCATATATTTTTTTTTTTACTAGTTTTGTAAATTATTTCACATAATTTTATCAGTTAGTAAAAGTTTATTACTGATTTTTCAAAAATATATATCAGTAATGTTTTGTTAATTGCCCTATCTTTATTTTTTTATTTATTTTTTTTTTTAACTAATCAATAGTTTGTAAAATATATCCCACAATTTTACCAATCTAAAAATGTTTAATTCAATTTTGAAATCTACTCTCTATTCTTTAATAATAGTAAAGTTTTGATACTGATGTAATGGTCAAGCTATGAGATGTTGTGTTGTAGGTACTGTGTTCAAATCATGTCACAGAACTAACAGGATTTGACAGTAAGTATTGTAGCATAAACATTATTACCAAGCTGACAAGTATAAAAATGTTACCAAGCAGCAGTATATTACCAAGCTGACAAGTATAAAAATGTTACCAAGCAGCAGTATATTACCAAGCTGACAAGTATAAAAATGTTACCAAGCAGCAGTATATTACCAAGCTGACAAGTATAAAAATGTTACCAAGCAGAGTATAGCACCAAACAAGTATAAAATGTTACCAAGCAGGAGGATATTACCAAGCTGACAAGTATAAAAATGTTACCAAGCAGCAGTATATTACCAAGCTGACAAGTATAAAAATGTTACCAAGCAGCAGTATATTACCAAGCAGACAAGTATAAAAATGTTACCAAGCAGCAGTATATTACCAAGCTGACAAGTATAAAAATGTTACCAAGCAGCAGTATATTACCAAGCTGACAAGCACAAAAATGTTACCAAGCAGCAGTATATTACCAAGCTGACAAGTATAAAAATGTTACCAAGCAGCAGTATATTACCAAGCTGACAAGCACAAAAATGTTACCAAGGTGTCATACATCAGCTAAATGATGATAATAACAGTATAACACATCTGCTATTTTGTTCCCAGGTATTCTGTTCCACATGAGAAGAGTTGTGTATGGTGAGGAGATCTGGAGCAGAAGTGGAGCACTGTGACCTGGTAATCACGCCCTCCAGTCCCACTGCCCTCCACTGGAGAAACCAAATTACCCCCCCACCAGCCTGTCGCTTCATTTCACCTGTTAGCAACGTCGTCAGCCGGACAAGGTCAACATCTGAAGCAACTACCACAGCGCAGTTCTATTTTCACTGTGTAGTATTTACAATAAATCTACACAGAACAGTTCTATTTTTCACTGTGTTGTATTTACAATAAATCTCACAGTTCTTTTGTTGTATTTACAATAAATCTACACAGAACAGTTCTTTTTTTCACTGTGTTGTATTTACAATAAATCTACACAGAACAGTTCTTTTTTCACTGTGTTGTATTTAAAATAAATCTACACAGAACAGTTTTTTTTTCACTGTGTTGTATTTACAATAAATCTACACAGCAGGTTTTATTCCATTCCATTAGCTTAGTACCATATTGATATAACATTTATTCATGAATTTCTAACTGTGGTTTGGTCAAGATTAATTTGTAAAGTCACTACATCAAAATCTAATTTTATTGATTTTTGTAGTTTTAGTGGGGGGGGTGTTGTTTTTTAAGCAGTAGTTTAGGTAATAATTTGATTAATTCCTTGATCAAAATATGAAAAAGGAAAAATCATAAAATGATAAAAATACAAAAAATATAAAAACGAATAATAATAATTTGGATCTGGCAGCATTAAAAATTAACAAATGCCACAAAACGAAAAATGATCTTTTTAATGTGTGGCATATGTGTTAATTTTTAATGCAATCGTATCCAATTTTTTATAATTCTTTTCTAATTTCTGATGTAGATAATACTTAGATCAGGTAACTCACAAAACTGCTTTCCTATAAAATCATGAACAAATTTAATTAACTAAATGTCTGGAGCAAAATCATGATTAATTTTTAAAGTTAAACTGCAACATTATTGTTATTACTTTTTTCTCTGATGTGTTATATTTAGTTCATTGTATTACTTTGTCTAGAAAATTGTCTGAAGAATTCATATCTTTAGTACAAATAAACTTTTCAGTTTGCTGGATATTGTAATATCCATCGAAGAAGACATTTAATAAATTTCATTACAAATAAAAAGTCAAACTAACTGTGGAAAAAATGACATCTGATATTCAAATAAAATTACAACAAAATATTTTAAATTTTCTAAAATTTGAAAATTAAATTTAAAAATGATTATGACAGTGATAACAACAACAATAATAATATGAATAGGAGCAAAAACTATTTTAAAACGAATAATAATAATAGTAATAATATTAAAAATAATAACAATAATGATAACAGAAAAAGTAACTTTTCTAAAGTAACTGTGTCATTAAAGTTTATGACTTCCGTGTTTTTATTTTTTTTTGTGTGTGATATACACAGATATGACACCTCTATACTGCGATACTAAAACATGATACTTTGATAATACAGTAACATGATACTTTGATACTATGATAACATGATACAGGGATACTATGAAACTGTATCAGAAACAAACTGCTCTGTGTTGTCAAACTTGTACAATGATGGATGACAAACTCACACAGTAAGACACAGTTAAGTCCTTGATACCAGGAATTTGTCAATAACCTGAAAATTACAGTTTTTTAATTATGATTGATACACCACAGTCATACAATACAGAGTTTTAACACACACCTTGACCAGATTAACAGTAAGAATTAAACCAGGAATAATTTCATAATGTGGGTTTAATACAACAAATGTTTTTATGTCCATACATTAAGTAGTTAGCCAGCAATGATATTAAGAAGAAAAAAAATGATCTCAAATTTACAGAACATTCCTGGGGAATGAAAGAAGAAAATCTACATTATTTTGGTTAACCAGTTTTACCATTCCAACCACTGACTCACACTTTGTCTGTTATTGTTTGTATGTTGAAAGTACCTACATTAACAAATTAATTTACTTTAAAAAAAAAATTTTTTTTTTTTAAAAAAGGTTAGAAAGAAAAGAATTGAACTAATAAAATTGAAAATCCTAACTTGAGAAAAGAAACACATAATCACACTCTATTTTTACTTAAATAATTAAAATTAAAATTAAATAAAACAAAATAAATTTTTTAAATGATTTAATTAATAACCTGAAATGAAATAAAATTAAATAAATACCAAAAAAAAAGAAAAGAGAACATCCACCACTATAATAATAATAATAATAATAGTAGTAATAATAATAATAGTAATAGTAATAATAATAGTAATAATAATAGTAGTAGTAATAATAATAATAGTAGTAATAATAATAATAGTAGTAGTAGTAATAATAGTAATAGTAATAATAGTAATAATAGTAATAATAATAATAATAATAGTAATAATAATAATAATAGTAGTAGTAATAATAATAATAATAATAATAATAGTAATAATAATAATAATAATAATAGTAATAACTAAGAAACAATAAATAAAAAGTACTAGCTGTTGAATAGACAGAAAAACAGATTCATGAATGATCAATGGATGTGTGGATGGGTAGATGAATGAATGAATGAATGAATGAATTGATGGATGGATAGAGAGATGGTCTGTTGAATGAATGGATGGATGGATAAATAGAAAGATAGTGTCATGAATGACAGAATAGAGAGATTGTTTAATGAATGAAAGAATGATGGATGGAAGGATAGATGAATGGACAAATGAAATATTTCACTTCAAACAAAGGTACATGTACAAATCAGTGATACTATCTATTACAAGAGTTAAAATTTTGTTAAACTCCAAGTGAAAAAAATCACGTTGTGATCAACAAATTCAAACTTTGGTTTCTCCCCAAGGTCATCAACAAGTCTGAATTCACTGTTATTAAACTGCTCTGACCGGTGAGTAAACACTCCAAGTCTGACCAGGTGTGCGTCTGTCCAGTAATTGATAATCAACACCAGACTGAGACAAAAAACAGAAAGAAAAAGAAGGCTGTGGACCAAGATGTTTACTCTGTGGTTT
>CM022668.1:2267988-2300488 GCA_012295275.1 Chrysomallon squamiferum | reverse complement strand
TTCTCTCTTATTTTATGTTTTTTATCATCAAAGAAATATTTCTGGATTCTAAAAGTGACAAAAAAAAGTGGGTAATGTCTTTTACATCTTATCTGAAGTAAGAAGTTATTCTCCGTGCATTAGTTTTGAAAAAAGGAATTGGCTGTAAAGAATTCTTTCAAGTACTGTTAAATTGTTAATAGAGATATATCACGAATGTGTTATAAATAGTTTATTGCACGGTGTGGATATCTCTTGTATCTGAGGTAATCATAATTCCCACTGATTATCTATCTAACTGCTGTGTGTAGAGATGTAACTGTTGGGGAGCAGTTATTCTTTGATTATTTCAAATGTGATATTAATTGTGATTACTAATGTAAAATAAAAACTTAATTAAATATTATTACTACTCATACTTTTATTATTAGTGTTGTTGTTGTTCTGTTATTACTATTATTATTTATCATTTTCTAAATTATTTTATTTATTATTTATTATATATTCATTATTATTATTATTATAGTGTTGCTATTACTATTATTACAGTTACTGATGCTATTATTATTATTGTTATTATTATCACTACTGCCATTATTGTTGTTGTTGTTGTTGTTGTTGTTGTTAATAATACTATTATTATTATGTTGAGGTCAGAGTAGTTGCTGTCAGTAAATGACCTCTCTACGATGATGTCACATCTCTAGTTGGGAATAAGACAAACAGACTGGATGAAATATTTTATAACAGAATCAACTTAATATCATTTTGTTGTTAGCCAAACTAAACAATTACAGGATAAAGAATTATTTTAAGATCAGTCACTGATATCAGCACTAGTTCATTTTAAACTCAGTAAGCTTCAGTCTAGATTCACACGTCAGTATAGTCAGTCTTTACAAATAGAAAGTTTATATAATACAAGACTATAAGAATGCTGTTGATTTTCATTATTTACGTTATTCTTCCAGTTGAGAAATCTCGTCACCCAAGTAAAAACTTGGATGAAACAAATCATTCATTCAGTTCTTTTCACTGTGAAAGCTTGATTTCCAGTTATAGTTAAAATGCTGTGAAAAAGCAATAAAACTTGTATCAAATTGTCTTCAATAAAGAAAACTGTAAATTAGTCATCACTAGACATTCTGACCTGATTTTCTAATCTGCCGTGAACAATAGATTTTTACCTGAACAATGAGTAATTAACATCAGATGTGAAAAGTCTGGCAATGAAAACAGTCACCTGATAGCCTCTGTTAATTGAAGGCTGAGGACAAGATAAGGAATGTCAGGGTTCATTTTTGTCATACTTATTATGATTATATAATAGTTTTATGTAACGTTTTTATGAATTACAGTTGTGTGTGTGTGTCTATATAATTATATGTGTGTGTGTCTATATAATTATATATGTGTGTGTGTGTCTATATAATTATATATGTGTGTGTGTGTCTATATAATTATATGTGTTTGTGTGTATCTATATAATTATATGTGTGTGTGTGTATAATTATATGTGTGTGTGTATCTATATAATTATATGTGTGTGTGTGTATAATTATATGTGTGTGTGTGTCTATATAATTATATGTGTGTGTGTGTATCTATATAATCATATATGTGTGTGTGTAATTTTGTTTAAAATTTTTATTTTTTCTTCAAGGCTTATTTTGGTAATTAATTAATTGAAACTGCTTTTATATACAGGATATTTATTGATTTTGTTATAAAAAAACATCTTTTCTGATTGTAGACAGTTACATATAGAGATAATAGAGATGGGTGTATGGATGTATAGACAGAGATATGGACAGAAAGAAAAACAGACAGGTAGATAGATAGATGAATGGATTGATACAGTTTATATACATATATATGTACATATACATATATATATATATATATATATATAGAGAGAGAGAGAGAGAGAGAGAGAGAGAGAGAGAGAGAGAGAGGATAATTATACATATAAAATCTCTCAATGTTAAAAATGAAGATTTCTAAACTTTAACTAAAACGATATTTAAACTGATTAAAATAAAAATATAAATAAAAACTTCAGTAATAATAACAAAATTTCGTCAACTGATAAAAATCGGGAATGTGATACAGAACCAGGGAAGAGATTAAAATCCTGTATTCAACGCACACACAATGCTAAGAGTTACATACGACAATACGATGTGTATTTTCTCATCGGAATATTTAAATCTCAGCCCAGAACTTGACATCGGCCGCTCACGCCATTGTCTGCAGTGGACAAGTCCGTCAATGGAATTTCGTGTCCCTATACAAGTCTACTGCAGGTCAGCGTGACCCAGCAAAAAGAAAATTGAAAATCTATTGACAAAGTATTCTTCAAGGCCACTGACAAACAATTGTTTCGCTAAGACAGGAATTAATGAAAGGCTGGGCTCGTAGGATTTTACAATTATTGTTCCCACAGATAAACTGCTCACATCACAGGTCCTGTGAGCAGTTTTAAATGTGAAATTACTCAACAGTTTTTAACTCATAAAAAAATTTATATAAATGTGAAATTATTCAAGAGTTTTTAACTCATAAAAAATTTTATATAAATGTGAAATTACTCAACACTTTTTAACTCATAAAAATTTTTATATAAATGTGAAATTACTGAACACTTTTTAACAGTTTTTAACTCATACAGATTTTGTATACATGTAAAATTATTAAACTGTTGTAAAGTAGTTTCATATAAATGTAAAATTGGTGAAGTTTTTAACATACAGATTTTGAATAAATGTAAAATTACTAAACTATCTTATATAACTTCAATATAAATGTAAAAACAAAAGTAAATTTAATAACTATTTGTTTTACACATTTCAATGAATTTTCTATAAATGTGAATTTAATTAAAAATTTTGAATATACACTAATCAGTTTACATTAAAATTTTAAATAAGAAAAAAAGATTTTTTCTTCTGAAACTGATTTTGATTTTTTTGTAATAGGAAAAAATAAAAGATAAACTGTTTAACAAAATATTTTGTATAAATAAAGTCAGTTATTTTTAAAATTATTATTATTTTTTGATTCTGTAACAGAGGAGTATAGTAATGTAAAAAATCATTATATACAAAAAAAAAAAAAAAAAACAACAACAATTGTTTCAATTTTTGTTTACTCTGGTTAAACTATTCATTCATTCATTTTGAACTGGCAATGCAAAATTTCCATTGAAAAATAATGGGAAGAAAAATTACTTCTGAAAAACTATTTTAAGCCATTTTTATTTTTTTTTTTTTTTTTTTTTATTTATTTATTAATTTAATATAGTTATTTATTTGTTTTATTTTATTAAAATCAGTTCATTTTGAACTATTTATAAATTACACACATGTAAATTTGTTAACGTAACTATACACTTTAATTAATGTTTTAATTAATACGGAAACTGAAAAGAAAGAACATAAAATGTGCAAATTATTTATTAACAAGTTCAGCAGTGTTGACTTGCATGCGAATTAGATTAATGTTTGATCATGTGACCAAAATATGATCAAAAGAGGATATGGCTCAGTGCTTGTCATGCTTTTCCTGTTTATTAATTACTGTAATTAAACAGTGTGTTAATTTGTGATAATTAGTCTGTAAGAGGAGTTGTTAAAAGTCTAATTCATTGTTTTGTGTTTAAAATAACTGACAGATAAAACTCATACTACTTGACAATGTTATGTAATGAAGACAGAATAATAATTTGTTAATTAATATTCCATATATATTGTTATTCTATTTCTTTTGTGTCTAATACAGGTGATATATCACAGCCTTGAGTAATACACGCCTTTTCTTAATAATGTTATACAGACAGTATATACAGCAAGAGAGAGAGAGAGAGAGAGAGAGAGAGAGAGAGAGAGAGAGAGAGAGAAAATGAAAGATAATATTTGTAATAGATACTTGGTTTAAATTATTATGTACAAAAACTTGTGATGTAGAAAACTTATTTTGTATGTGAAGTAAATATTTAATATCAACTTATCTAACAGATAGACAGAGTGAGAAATAGTTAAAGAATGAGTCAGAGTGACAGACAGAAAGAATTAAATAACAGACAGAGATTAGTTAAAGAATAAGGCAGATGTACAGACTTGTAAAAACAAGGACAAACAGATGAATCATAACAAGTTTTTTTGTTCTTTTCACCTTGTAAAATTCCAAACCCGTGATTTCTTTAATTACAGACATGCAATATGAAAATGTATCAGTTAGTGGTATTTAAAAATACACAAAGTATCAGACAGAGTTAGTGGTATTTAAAAATACACAAAGTATCAGACAGAGTTAGTGGTATTTAAAAATACACAATGAACCAGGTAAAGTGAGAGATATAAAACATAAATAAACTGAGAAGTAATTATTTCTGAATTACGAATCTTTCTGAAACACAACATCACTGAAATCTATTTATAAGTCTATTTACTGAAGGAATATTTAAAGACTTTATTTATTTTTTTTTACATATTTCTGGGGTAATATTTGCTAGAAATCTTTTTGAAGTCAGAATCTAAGCACCATCTAAGTAACTTATCCATATTGACTTTTTAAAAATGTAAATTTGTAGATTAGAAATTTTAACAAAATGAAACATTTAATCTCTGCTGTGAGATAACATTTTTTAGTTTGTTTATGCAATTCAAAAACAAAAAATAAAAAACATTATTAAGAATTCCTTCTTGTTTTATTGTTTTTAATATTAAGTGTTGCATTTTTTAAAAATGTTATTATTATTTTTTGATTATTATTATTATTATTTCTTAAATTTATATTAATATATAAATTATAATTTAATTTCTTAATTATTTTATTTTAAATTTTCGTTTTAACTTATTTTTAATAACAAATTTTTAAGCAGCATTTAACAGTTTTTTCTAAATCTTGTTTTAATATTATTTTACTTATCATTTATAATTTTATATTTTACACACTTCATTACATTTATCTTGTTCTAGTGCTGTCACTATATTAAAACAGATTACATTTAAAAATAGATACAAATTCTATTTATTAATGTATCTACATTACATTTCTGTAGCATTTATGAAGAAAACACGAAAACCAAACTCAGATCTAAATAATAATAAACAATAAATTTTATTAATACAAATATTAGAAATATTAATGCTTACATTTTTTTAATAATAATAAAATATATTAAGAAATATATTAAAAATTAAAAATATATTAACAGAAATATTTAAAATGTATTAATTGAAACATTAAAAATATATTAATAGAAATTTTAAAATAATTAATATTTGTACATGTATTTAAATTAAAATATCAAAACCTGTTAATTCTTGAAATTTAAAAATTAAATTAATAGTACAGTATGATTAATATTTATGATTAAATTAAAAATAATAAAAACAAAATAAAACTAATTAAAACAATTTAATAAATAAATAAATAAATAAATAAATAAATAAATAAAATGAATGTGTTATTTCATCCTAAGACATTTTGGTAACTTAATCTCATTTATTTTTATTTATTTTATACTACTGTTATTTATTATAATATATTGTTACAAAATTCATTTTGAAGAAATTAATTTTAAAAGTTTATAAGATAATAAATATAAATAAAATTACATTTGTTAAAAATGTAAATACAGTTTATGGCCCAAACTTATGTTAATTTGTTTTGTAGATAATATAATTAAATATTACATTACTTTAAGTTTAGAATAATATTTGTCTTGTGATTTATTTTGCTCTAAATAGCTTCAAATTTTTTTATTAACTTTTTTGTCTACCTAATAACAAAACATTAAATTTATTAATTATATGGTTCTATTTACAGATTTATTTTTTCGTTTCCATTTTGTTTTTATTTTTATTTTAAGCTGACAAAAAAAAAAAAAAGTAATTATATTACATAATTTCGGGAATAAAAAAGAACAGAAAATGAGTCACATAGCGCAATCACATCTTCCTGTATTTTAACAAATTTTACGGATGTTGGTAGTATTCACTGTCAGAATACATTTTTCAAAAAGAAACCAAACTTTTTCCCTTCTTCTTTCTTTTAACTGGCAGTTAACCAATATCGCTAAAAGTGAAAATAAAACGACGTATTTCTCGGGGCAATTACTCAAACCACTGACAGATTCACAAAATACAGCAGACATCTAACTCCTTGGACAACGTTCGTCCTCACAGACTTGCGCTCGGTACGAAACTCGTGACAGACAACAACAACCGACAAACAGACATCGAGTAAATTTCACTAGACTTACCTGCCACATTAGTAGACGACTAAGAGCAAGTAAAGAAATCTAGCACGCGTTACATCTACAGTCGTTCCCGCACATGGTTGCCATCTCGGTAGTTTTGCAGATTTCTCACGTTTTCCTTCCGCGGAAAGTATAAAATCTAGGTCCAGAATTAAATGTATCTGCAACAGATCAAGCTATGCTGAGAGCTGGCATTATAATGACATCTTATCTCCTCCGTTATCGGCTGAATGCAGCTGGTCCCTCCTAAGTAAATATTATAAGTTATGCAATAGAAAACATAACGTTTAAATTATTACGTAATAACCCGACTTGCAATTACTGCGCGGGGTCACAGTGACCCAGTTTAGATTTTGTTTACGAAATCTTCGGCATTTATCGGTATGTGTCGGAGTATATCGGCTAGTTTATAACCTCGATCAGCAAGATCAATAAGTATTTTTGTTTCCGTGAGTAATCGCCGACTAGAACTAAGAATATTTGCTTACCATTTCTTTGTCTGCTTCGAACATTGATGGTCTGTTATTACTGGCTATGAGTAAACGAAAACAAATACAGCATACCCTTGACAGATTGTTATATGATTATTTTTATTACTATTACAATTTTATAGATGTTTATTCATTATTCTGTAACTGAAGTTAATCACAAATGTACTTTTTTTATTTATATATTATTATTATTATTATTATTTTAAATCCGATATTAAATTAATTCAAATAATCAATAACCATTAGATTATTTCGAAATTATAATATTGCATTAAACATTTCAAATCAGTAATATTTATAAATTTATTACCGAAATTTAATTACTACTGCTAAATAGTCGAACCTTGAGAAAAATAATAAATCATTTCTAAAATTAGTGATGTCATCTGTCCGGGAAAGACAACTCGAATTATCTTTTATGTTTATAACTGTCAAACAGAGTTATCCTTCTTTCAGAATTACCTTGAAGCGATCGCAACAGAAAAGTCGTGGTATGTGATATCCCACAAATATCACGCATAAGGAATATCCATCTATCTATCAGTATAAACAGAGATAGATGTAAGCTATTACACGTGAGAATAACTCAGAGAATGAAGTTTGTTCTGTGTCAGTTTCCAGATATAGTTAAATAATTTTTTTTTTTTTAAATATAAAATTATAATAATAATAATAATGAAAATAATATTAGAGAAATTAGAGAGATAAATAACTGCAAACAAAGAAATACATAAATAAATAAACCGAGGATAATTGTTCTTCCTGGAGGAAGTACTACGTACACGACAGCTTTAATATTCGTTTCAGCTTACAGTGAAGTATTTACATAACACTTCACTTCAGAATTATTAGCTGTGTTGCATTTCATAGGTAAATAAAAAATATTCTCTGTAAAATGAACACAACTGATACCAGACTGCGGCACGTACAGACATTCACTAACACGCAGTGACGTATCAGAGGTAAAACAAGTATGACACGTGCCCTGTGGCCCACGTGAACGGGTGGGGGGGCGCCTTTGAACAGTTTATATTAAGGGAACTGAATACAAAAAGAAAAAAAAATGCACATTAGATATCTTCTTACATGTCAGCTTCGCAGGACTTGTTACAAATTACAAATTTATAAAGACAGTTCAGCACAAATCAGTCGTAAGTCTGGAACGGGAAAACACTTGGCGTTAACACCTGAAGATACTCGATTCAGCGATCAGTCGCGCGCGCTGCTAACCTCTAACATACCAGGCGTAACACATCTCTTTGTGTTCAGTCACAACCAGCAAACAAACACATACAAACACATACAAACAAACACATACAAACACATACAAACACAAACACATACATACAAACAAACACATACAAACACATACAAACAAACACATACAAACAAACACATACAAACACATACATACAAACAAACAAACACATACATACAAACAAACACATACAAACACATACAAACACATACAAACAAACACATACAAACACATACAAACAAACACATACAAACAAACACATACAAACACAAACACATACAAACACATACAAACAAACACATACAAACACAAACACATACAAACAAACACATACAAACAGATACAAACAAACACATACAAACATATAGAAACAAACACATACAAACACATACAAACAAACACATACAAACACATACAAACAAACACATACAAACACATACAAACAAACACATACAAACACATACAAACAAACAAACACACAAACACATACAAAACAAACACACATACAAACACACAAACAAACACATACAAACAAACACATACAAACAAACACATACAAAAACAAACACATACAAACAAACACATATAAACAAACACATACAAACACATACAAACAAACACATACAAACACATACAAACAAACACATACAAACAAACACATACAAATACATACAAACACATACAAACATATACAAACAAACACAAACACATACAAACAAACACTTGCAAACACATACAAACACATATAAACAAACACATACAAACACATACAAACACATACAAACAAACACATACAAACACATACAAAAAGCCGCCACCACCCATCCACGCACACACACGAATACTCGCACACAAACATACATACACACACACACATACATTCGTGAAGCTAACAAATTCAACGAAACATTTTTTTAGTTGAATAATTAATTTTAAGAACGTTATCCGTATTGTTTAAATATGTTTTTTCTTCTTCTCTTTTTGCTTCAGGTATTAAAAAACAGTAATAGTAAAACAGATTTAGGTTTACAACTGTTTTTAGTGTACAATAATGAACCTGAGCCTGGAACTGCAATCGTCAAACCATTTTAACAAGTTCATCTGTGTATACTACTTTCGATTCTAGTTGTTTTTTACTCTCTCTCTCTCTCTCTCTCTCTCTCTCTCTCTCTCTCTCTCTCTCTCTCTCTCTCTCTCTCTCTCTCTATATATATATATATATATATATATATATAATTAATAAATTAATCTGTTAAAGGTACGTACATTTTATTTCACAATTCAGCAAACTTGCTTTATTCTGTTTGTTTTATTTTGTACATCTGAAGCAGACAGTGTGTCACGTTGTCTGTCTGTCTGTCTGTATACGTTTTCGCTACTAAATATTTACTGTTAATGGCGCCACGTGTTTCGCTTTGTCAGAGCAATACTGATTTTAGACAACTTTACAAAAACAGTGAGAGGAAAATAATGATAGGAGAAAGAGAGAGTAAGAATTTAAATATATTGCATAGTAAATATTTTATAACTATTATTATTATCTGTGTTTTTGTAAAGAATTAAAACAAGAATATTAATTTATTTATATTGTTGATAATATTACAATTATTATTATTAGTAGAAGTAGTAGTAGTAAGGTTGTCATCATCGTCGTCATTGACATTATCATCGTCATCGTCATTATCTTATTATTATTACATTACTACAGCAACTACTACTGCTCCTGATCTTATTATTTAACATTAAATAAAATAAAAAATAAAAAGTGAGTAATAAACCCTTGTGAAACAATCTTCAACATTAATGTCAGAGTAATGTCCCTTGTTTTCCCCGTGCTTAGTATTTGTCTTCTTGTTTTTCTTTCTTTCTTTTCCAGTTCTCTTTCTCACGTACTATTATTATTATTATTATTATTATTATTATTATTATTTCTTCTACTAGAACTGCTATTACTTCTAATACTACTCCTACTATTATTACTACTACTACCACAACCACTATTGCTACTACTGCAATTGATAACAATTATTATTGTTGTTGTTATTATTATAATTATTAATTAATTAATGAATTAAATTTGTGAATTAAATTAATTAGTTAGTTAGTTAATTCATTTTTCTTCACAAGTTAAATAATAATAATATAATAATAATAATAATAATAATAATAATAATAAAGATAATCATAATAATAATAAATTCTAATACTTTGGTTCTTAAAGGAGTACGTATAATAGTATTTTCCCCGCTTCCATCAAAGATAATCGATTATTTTTAATGTTATTATCTATCACAGATATCAGATAATTTAAAAGGATATGTCAGTTTTAAAAAAGAGATTAAAAAATAAATAAATAAGATAAAAACAAGTAAAAAGTGAATAATAAAAATAATAGTAATAATAATAACAATAATAATAATAATAATAATAATAATAATAATAATAATAAAATAAATAAATAAATAAATAAATAAATAAATAAAAATGAGTAATATACAATAATTAATAGTTTGTACAGTAATATAAAAATGTAGTTTTTGTTACAAGACTTACTCCCGTTTGAAAAGCTGGGCTGGTCTGTAAGAGTATAAAGTGTGACAGCTGTTAAGGTATCATCGTCACCGTCATCGTTTTTAATATCGCTGTTGTCGTCATCGTCATCACTGACGTTGTGTTTTCCGTCATCATCATCGTCACCATGATATCCATCCATCATCATCAGAAATTATAAAGCGAGTTTTTCTTTTGTGTGATAAAAACAATGTAAATATGTTATTTTTAAATTAACAGTCTGACCGAGTAGTTTATTCATTCATTCATTCATTCATTCATTCATTCAGTATATTTTAATTAAATTGTATACCTCACTTAGCTCTAGATCAAGAAAAATAATTTCTGGAAAGTAAAGAAATATATATTAAATATGGTTTTTAATGTTTTATCTCTCTCTCTCTCTCTCTCTCTCTCTCTCTCTCTCTCTCTCTCTCTCTCTCTCTCTCTCTCTCTGTATATATTTGTTTAACATTATCAAGAAAAGATGCAAGGCTGTGATATATCACTCTCTCTTTATCTATTTATTTACATAATTTATTCCTAATTGTTGTTGTTGTTATTATTATTATTATCTTCTACAATATTATTTTATTTTAATATTTATTTGTGATTATAACAATACTGTTACTAACACCAGTCTTCTCAGCGATTACTCATATATTTAAGCAATTACTCACATGTTTATTTATTTATTTTTTATTTCATTACTCCGATTAAAATATTACATTTAGACAATAGCCAGCTCACATACACAACCTTTCATTAATTACTTTCCGTTATGACAAACGTTGAAATGTGTAAAACATGTATGAGTATTTGCGACCAATCAACTCAGTCAAAATTAGACTGCATGACGTCACAGCAATGGCAGCGGACAGTGGAACATAGGAAGGTACGTTATACACTTTCTCACGTTTTCCTCAGTTTAAGACAGCGTATTTAGCCGGGGTTTTACTCAGTAGTGTTTAAATGCGAGTGAAAGTAACAGATGTGGTAATTTTCTACTTAAATCCTTAGATTTTTAAAGTCTCTCAAAGTTGACCCAGTACGCAGAAGCGTGACATATCCCAAGTTATCTTACATTTAATAGAGGCATATACCGCGATCTCAACGCATATATCACGTTTGACGTGGGTTCTTTTTTTTTTTTCTTAAAAATTTCGTTCGTGGATGTCATGGTTAGCTGGATTTAAATGATAAAATACAGAAGTTTGAAGCGGGTGGGGACATAGGGAGGTGTTTGAGGGGAGTCGTAGATTGTTGGGAATGTTTCGTACTCTGCGAAGTTTTCAGGAATTTGGTCAGGGATACCGGTGTTAACGGTTTCTGTTACTCGTGTGCAAAAAAAAAAACAAAATAAATAAAAATCCCTGCATTGCGAAGTTATGTTACATTATACCGTTAAAAATTGATAGAAATCGAAATTAAATGGTAAATAAAAATAAAAGTTAAATAAATAAATAAATAAATCGTCGTGCACCTATATATTTTTTCTTATTAATATTTATTATTACTATTATTATTATTATTATTATTATTATTATTATTATTATTATTATTTATTTTTTATTAATGTTGTTGCCGTTGCTGAGTGGGTGTTTGTGACTTTTTCTTCATTTTACTTTCAAATTCTGACTTTATGAAAAATAAACAAAATATTGTAATACAATTTCTATAGTAAAATACTTATCTGGGGTAATCATTAAATGATTCTAGTTATAATTTGTAAAATAAAACCAATTTTATTATGTTTATATAAATATATCCTCACTTTTTAAACAAACAATTATATTTCTCAAGGATTATCATGAAATTAAACAGAGAACAAGAGGAATAAAAACAATTATAATTATGTTAAAAAATATATTTAAAAAAAAAATTTACCCAGTTAAGTTTATTTGAATGATTTCACTTATTTAAAAAATACTGTTTCTTTTCTTTCTGAAGTAAATTTACTGTCTTTTGAGTGTGTGTGGTTAAAGTATGAAATGCTGGACACATACTGATATATTCATAATTATAGCTTGATGTATTTTGTCTGTATATTTTTGTATGTGTTTGTGTTTGTATATGTATATTAAGAATGAATATTCTGTCTTATCTATGTATATATGTAATGTGTGTATGTATGTGTAGGTATGTATGTATGTGTGTATGTATGCATGTGTGTATGTATGTTTATATGAGTATTTTTGTATGTATGTATGTGTGAATCTATGTTTGGTCTAAGAACTGGCTCTTATAAATCTTTTTAATTATGCAATAACTAGATAAACAAAACAGAAAGAGAAAGAAATAACAACTATGTTTTAAAAAAGGAACTTTTAGGAAGACAGAAATTGAATTAATGTTTAGAACAACATAATTTGTTACCATATTTTGTCTGTTCCTATTTTTTAAATTGTTCACATTTGTATTATTATTTACATTTTTATTTTAGTTTATATGTTAAGTTTAGTTAATGCATTATTAATACTGTTATTATTCATTATTGTCATTATTATTTATTTCAGTTAATCATATTATTCATATCATTATTATCATTTAAAACAACAACATGAATTAAAGTGCATGTGTTTGTGTGTGTGTGTGTTTTTACATACCTACACTTCATTTTTCAAATTTTTCATTTTCTGACATTCTTTCTCTATCTTTCACTGTGTTTATGATAACATTATATATTTAACTCACAATTTCAAACTGTTTTAAATATCATTTCAGCTATTACATTTATTTTAAACACTTACTTATTTTTACACATTTACAATTTTTTTTTATCCAAGTTAAAATAAAACAGTGTGAAACTTTGCTGAACAGAAAACTGTTACACTGTTTCACACATGTGACATGTAACTCATTGTGTGATGTAACACTGTGTAACACTTTGATATATTTCAATCATCATGTCTGCGGACTTGACAAACACACACATCACTTGATGGATGTCCTGTCCCTCAAGTGTACATCCAGTCCATGACGTTATTGAAATCATCTGACCCAGAAAACAAACAATCATTTAAACAACACTCGTTTGGAAATAAAATGTGAGATAATAAATAATAATTTTAATTAAACAAACATGAAAAATGTACTGTAAATAAATGTGAAGAAGTCTTTACAAATTATTACAAATTAATAATAAAACAGTGAATAAAATGCATACATACATACACGTGAATAAGAGACTATTCACATATGTAATGAAATAATGAATATATATGTCAATACACGTTAATACCAATACACTTGCATTTTTAATATATTCAAATACACCTATGTACAGACATACACACACAAGTGACTCACATAGATAAGTAAATAACAAAAACGTCCTCACAAAATAACAAAATATACTTGCATTTATAAATAATAAAAAATATACACAAACACGCAAGTACACAAACCCTATCCTGCTGGCAAATAAACCGTATTACAAATGGGGCACTATGCCACATTACATCATGGGATGTCCTGTTTTCAAATTGCAGGAATTCATTATCTGTCTGTGTCTGCTTCAGGATAATATTACTGAAATGAGAATTTAATAAATTGGGATATTAACATTTGATAAATTAATTGTGCTGTCATGTGTAATACACAGCATACATCTCATACAGGTATTAGCTGACATGTATATAATCTGTTATATGTGGAATATATTTACCTGTAACACAGGTAATATTTATCACAGATTAGCATTTATCTAGTTAGCATTTATTTTTATTAAACTTTTTTTTTAATGAAAAACAGTTGCCCGATTTTTTAGCAGTTGTCTATAACAAATTGCCCATTATAGAAAGGGGTCATTTTACTCATATGTGACATTTATCTGTTGATGTGTTTTATGAAGTTTTCAAACAGATTTATTTCAACAACAAAATGATATTTTAAATGAAATAAAAAAAAAAAAAAAAAAAAAAGATATAGATTCATGAATATATATAAAATAATATTGTTTAGTGTTACAATTTTTTATTTCCTTTGATCTGAATTTACATTTTTATATGACTACATGAATATTTAATGACATTATAATTTTATAGTAAATTTTATTACCTGTCATGTTGTGATTTTTGTGTTAACATGCTGATACAGATAACATACACGTTTTCTATCAGACACACACACATAGCCTTTCACATCAGTGTGGAGCTCTGGTTAGAATGTGAAATACAGTAAAGAATGCAGACTGATTGAAGTAGAAAATTACCGAACTGAATATTCAGATATTTCACCACAGGGAACTGATCTTGAAAAACATGATATCAAAGCTATGGTGTTAAATCAGAGGCTTTTTTCTTCTCTTTTTAGGTTATCAATGTTCAACACACATAGATAAAGTTAATGTATCAGTATGTACAAATCTTATCAACAGTACCCGTTGCTATGGTTACCAGTATATATCATTGATGTTTTCCCCCTCTTGTGTAGAAACACTGGTATATATGAAATATAGCTGTTTTTTTTTTTTAAGGTTTTTTTTAACTTTATATATTTGACCATCTGAAAATTTATATAAACTGTGTGTTGTATAATAATAATAATTTGTATTTGAAGTTTAAATCAAAGTTTTAACTTTGGCAGTGTGAAAATATACATTACTGGAGAAATATTTTAAACTTTTATTTGTTTTATAAATGCTTTTTTATTATTATTATTATTATTATTATTATTATTTATTTATTTATTTATTTATTTACAAAATACACTGAAAAAAGAACTGGTGATATGAGTTTAAATTATCTCCAGAGGAATATGTCTGGCAGCTGATTTTCTGATAAAATTTCATAAATAAAATTCATATGTTTATATCTCACTCACTATTTCTTGGTCTGTCTGTCTATTTATCTATTTCTCTATCAGTCTGTCTGTCTATCTATCTAGCTATCTAGCTATCTAGCTATCTACATGTTTGTTTATATGAGAGAAAGAGATAGAGGAGGGAAGGAAAAAGGGAGATGAGAAAGGGAGTGACACAGAATTGCAAAATGAGATTTTTTTTTAACATTTTTGTTGAAATGAAAACTTTGTTTAAACATTGTTATTATTAACGTTTTGAAATGAAAACTTTATAAAACATTGTTTTTCTTTTTAATGTTTTCAAACGCAGACTTTGTAAAACATTGTTCTAATTAATCATTTGAAATGAAAATTTGATAAAGTACCGTTTTTATTAGTAGTTTGAAATGAAAAATTTGTAAAACATTGTTTTTAATAATATTTTGAAATGGATACTTTGTAAAACATTGTTTAATTAATGTTCTGAAAAGGAAACTTTGTAAAACAATGTTCTAATTAATGAGATATGTTTGTGGTTTGGAATGTAGACTTTAGATTTATCTTCTAACTGTAGACAGAAAATAATCCACAGTGTAATCGCTGCCTCACTCTGAGATTTATTTTGACTTTTATTGTTTTCTTTCAAAATTATTTTCAAGTTTGTTGATGTTTAAATATGGCAGGCATGTTGTACTAGGAATGTGGCTTAAAATTCTAGAGGTCATATCCTAAAAATGACCTCTGACCTTGGCCCTGCAGAGTGATATTTCAGATTAATATTTAAAGATTTTGTCTTAATATAGGCATGAGCTTGAAATAAGAAAAAACCACATTTTGATAAATTAATGTATCAGTATTACCACTGTTACTAATACCTCTGTGACTGTCACTACGTCATTCCTACTGGTAGTTCTACTACTTCTACTACTACAGCAACTATCATGAAGACCATTAGTTCTACTACTTCTACTACCACAACTATCATGAAGAACATTAGTTCTACTGCTACTACTACTGCTACTACAACTACTATAACTATCATTAAGACCATTCTACTACAGCTTCTTCTACTTCTACTACTACTAGTACTACTACTACTAGTAGTACTGCTACTGCTACAACAATTCTTGCTGTTATTACCATTCAGGTTGTTATGGTTACTTTGTCTACAAAGCATTGGTTTTTACCCACTTAACATAAAAAGTTGAAAACTGGAACATTTATTACAAAACTTTGAAAACATCTCTTTTACAAAATACCCACAAAACTGAGACGTATACTAAAAACACACTTGACCAGTGAAATAAAATGTTTACTTGCCTGTGACATACAGCTTGTATGAAACAGCTTCACATAAATTATCTCTGTATGATGCTTGCATTGTTTACTGGAAGAGGTAAACAAGAAATTTGTGTGTGGGCTGTAGACGGAATCGGTTGAGACATTTAATTGAAATTATTTCAAGTGGAAAATCTGATGAGAGATCTAATGCTGTGTAAATGTAGATTATTTTCACTGCTGATTCGTATATGATTAGACTGAAGTGATTAACATAATTTCTTTGTTATTACTGGATTATGTTGCTTGTATTTGAAAAAAAGTAAAAAAAAAGTATTAAACTACAATTTGTGTATTTAATAGCCTTCAGACATAAATAATAATAATAATAATAGTAGTAGTAGTAGTAGTAGTAGTAGTAGTAGTAGTGGTGGTGGTGGTGGTGGTGGTGGTGGTGGTGGTGGTGGTAGTAGTAATGATGATGATAATAATGTAGCAATGATAATATCAATATTAATAACAACATCAACAGTTATTATTATTATTTATCGTGACTGAAATTATTAATAAATATAAACAAACAAACAATCAAATGAGTAAGTCTAATAGAGAAAAAATAAGAAGAAAAAAAAAAAAATAATACACTGAAATGTTGTTGTTATACAGAGAATGTTTCTTATCTGAAATCTAAAATTCCTGGAAATACAAAACCTTTCTGAACAGCTGAAGTAATGATAGCAGAAATACACACGAGTCCCTGTCTCAGTTTCACTTGTTGTGTGCCTTCATACATAGATTCATCTTATCAAATATTTTAAATAAAAATTATGATGATGATGATAGTGATAGTGGATGTAGTAGTAGTAGTAGTAGTGGGTAGTAGTAATAATAATAATAAGTAGAATTGTAGTATGAGTAAACACAAAGTTATTTAATAAAATAAAAAATTTAAAAAAAACAAATGAAAATGGGAAATTTTAAAATCAAACAAAGACTTTATTTCTGTTTCTTCATATCTCTAAAATATTGTCTGTCTGTCTGGTGAAATCATGAAATCAGTAAAACAGCATCTACTCTGTTGGTTTTTATATTAATGTTTATTAAATGTGCATTTTATTATTTATTTATTTTATTAACGATTATTTATTTAATTTAATTTTACTTCTTTATTGTCTTGGGTTAGACTTGAAATGTTTTATATATATATATATGTGTGTGTGTGTGTGTGTGTGTGTGTGTGTGTGTGTGTGTGTGCTAGTTATGTATGTATGTATTATTTATGTATGTATGTATGTATATATGTATGTATGTATGTGTGTATGTGTGTATGTATTATGTATCTATGTATGTATGTATGTATGTATGTATTATGTATCTATGTATATATGTATGTATGTATGTATGTATGAATGTATTATGTATCTGTATGTGTGTATGTATTATGTATCTATGTATGTGTGTATCTGTGTATGTGTGTATGTATTATGTATCTATGTATATATGTACACACATACAGACAACAACAATTTTATCATCTATTTAGTATATATTTCATCTTTCCTTTTTTCACTGTATTTTTCAAGTACGTCAGATAACTTGTTTTTATTTTGTTTCAATACTTGGATTCTTAGAATACTTTTAACTGCATTGCTCTTTTCTTTTCTGACTTATCTATTTTCTCCAGTATTTATACTCTGATCAACAGAATGCATTTAACTGTATGGGCTTTTCTTTTGTAGCTGAGTATATTTTGTGGATATTAAAATATTAGCCATTATGCTTTTCTTTTGCTATCAAGTATCCCAAGTGTGGTCTAACTACACTTACTTTAATTTAAATTGATGTGCTTTTCTTTTATTACTCAGTGTATTTTGTCTGCATATTTATACATGAAATGACAGAATGCAGTCAGTTATTTCTGCTTTTCTTTTGCCATAGAGTATCCTCTATCTAGACTTACTAGATGACACACAGACATTCTCCTGTTTCACATTTAATTGCCCTTGTCAAGTCTAGTGTTGTTGGAAGCATGCCTCCCCCTCACAACATAAGAGAAGTACATGCTAATCACTGGATTCAGCTGTCGTTAAATAAAACAGTTATCTACTTACTGCATGTTGCATGTCTGAGCACTAGTTAAATAAAACAGTTATAAACTGGTGTATCTGAGCACTAGTTAAATAAAACAGTTATAAACTGGTGTATGTCAGCACTAGTTAAATAAAACAGTTATAAACTGGTGTATCTACTGAGCACTAGTTAAATAAAACAGTTATAAACTGGTGTATCTGAGCACTAGTTAAATAAAACAGTTATAAACTGGTGTGTCTGAGCACTAGTTAAATAAAACAGTTATAAACTGGTGTATCTGAGCACTAGTTAAATAAAACAGTTATAAACTGGTGTATCTGAGCACTAGTTAAATAAAACAGTTATAAACTGGTGTATGTTGAGCACTAGTTAAATAAAACAGTTATAAACTGTGTATCTACTGAGCACTAGTTAAATAAAACAGTTATAAACTGTGTATATCTGAGCACTAGTTAAATAAAACAGTTATAAACTGGTGTATCTGAGCACTAGTTAAATAAAACAGTTATAAACTGGTGTATCTGAGCACTAGTTAAATAAAACAGTTATAAACTGGTGTATCTGAGCACTAGTTAAATAAAACAGTTATAAACTGTGTATCTGTTAAATAAAACAGCACTGAGCACTAGTTAAATAAAACAGTTATAAACTGGTGTATCTGAGCACTAGTTAAATAAAACAGTTATAAACTGGTGTATCTGAGCACTAGTTAAATAAAACAGTTATAAACTGGTGTATCTGAGCACTAGTTAAATAAAACAGTTATAAACTGGTGTATGTCAGCACTAGTTAAATAAAACAGTTATAAACTGTGTATCTACTGAGCACTAGTAGTTATAAACTGGTGTATCTGAGCACTAGTTAAATAAAACAGTTATAAACTGTGTATCTGAGCACTAGTTAAATAAAACAGTTATAAACTGTGTATCTGAGCACTAGTTAAATAAAACAGTTATAAACTGGTGTATGTCAGCATCTGAGTACTAGTTAAATAAAACAGTTATAAACTGGTGTATCTGAGCACTAGTTAAATAAAACAGTTATAAACTGGTGTATGTCAGCACTAGTTAAATAAAAGAGCACTAGTTAAATAAAACAGTTATAAACTGGTGTATCTGAGCACTAGTTTAAATAAAAACAGTTTAAAACAGTTATAAATCTGAGTACTAGTTAAATAAAACAGTTATAAACTGTGTATCTGAGCACTAGTTAAATAAAACAGTTATAAACTGTGTATCTACTGAGCACTAGTTAAATAAAACAGTTATAAACTGGTGTATCTGAGCACTAGTTAAATAAAACAGTTATAAACTGTGTATTTGAGCACTAGTTAAATAAAACAGTTATAAACTGGTTGCATGTCTGAGCACTAGTTAAATAAAACAGTTATAAACTGGTGTATCTGAGCACTAGTTAAATAAAACAGTTATAAACTGTGTATTTGAGCACTAGTTAAATAAAACAGTTATAAACTGGTGTATCTGAGCACTAGTTAAATAAAACAGTTATAAACTGTGTATTTGAGCACTAGTTAAATAAAACAGTTATAAACTGGTGTATGTCAGCACTAGTTAAATAAAACAGTTATAAACTGGTGTATCTGAGCACTAGTTAAATAAAACAGTTATAAACTGGTGTATCTGAGCACTAGTTAAATAAAACAGTTATAAACTGTGTATCTGAGCACTAGTTAAATAAAACAGTTATAAACTGTGTATCTGAGCACTAGTTAAATAAAACAGTTATAAACTGTGTATCTGAGCACTAGTTAAATAAAACAGTTATAAACTGTGTATCTGAGCACTAGTTAAATAAAACAGTTATAAACTGGTGTATCTGAGCACTAGTTAAATAAAACAGTTATAAACTGTGTATCTGAGCTCTAGTTAAATAAAACAGTTATAAACTGTGTATCTGAGCACTAGTTAAATAAAACAGTTATAAACTGTGTATCTGAGTACTAGTTAAATAAAACAGTTATATAAACTGATGTATCTGAGCACTAGTTAAATAAAACAGTTATAAACTGGTGTATCTGAGTACTAGTTAAATAAAACAGTTATAAACTGGTGTATCTGAGTACTAGTTAAATAAAACAGTTATAAACTGTGTATCTGAGCACTAGTTAAATAAAACAGTTATCTACTTACTGCATGTTGCATGTCTGAGCACTAGTTAAATAAAACAGTTATAAACTGGTGTATCTGAGCACTAGTTAAATAAAACAGTTATAAACTGTGTATCTGAGCACTAGTTAAATAAAACAGTTATAAACTGATGTATCTGAGCACTAGTTAAATAAAACAGTTATAAACTGGTGTATCTGAGCACTAGTTAAATAAAACAGTTATAAACTGGTGTATCTGAGCACTAGTTAAATAAAACAGTTATATAAACTGATGTATCTGAGCACTAGTTAAATAAAACAGTTATAAACTGGTGTATCTGAGCACTAGTTAAATAAAACAGTTATAAACTGATGTATCTGAGCACTAGTTAAATAAAACAGTTATAAACTGGTGTATGTCAGCACTAGTTAAATAAAACAGTTATAAACTGGTGTATCTGAGCACTAGTTAAATACAACAGTTATAAACTGTGTATCTGAGTACTAGTTAAATAAAACAGTTATAAACTGTGTATCTACTGAGCACTAGTTAAATAAAACAGTTATAAACTGGTGTATCTGAGCACTAGTTAAATAAAACAGTTATATAAACTGATGTATCTGAGCACTAGTTAAATAAAACAGTTATAAACTGTGTATCTACTGAGCACTAGTTAAATAAAACAGTTATAAACTGTGTATCTACTGAGCACTAGTTAAATAAAACAATAAAATCTGACTAGTTAAATAAAACAGTTATAAAACTGTATCTGAGCACTAGTTAAATAAAACAGTTATAAACTGGTGTATCTGAGCACTAGTTAAATAAAACAGTTATAAACTGATGTATCTGAGCACTAGTTAAATAAAACAGTTATAAACTGATGTATCTGAGCACTAGTTAAATAAAACAGTTATAAACTGATGTATCTGAGCACTAGTTAAATAAAACAGTTATATAAACTGATGTATCTGAGCACTAGTTAAATAAAACAGTTATAAACTGGTGTATCTGAGCACTAGTTAAATAAAACAGTTATAAACTGGTGTATCTGAGCACTAGTTAAATAAAACAGTTATAAACTGGTGTATCTACTCAGCACTAGTTAAATAAAACAGTTATATAAATTGGTGTATCTGAGCACTAGTTAAATAAAACAGTTATAAACTGGTGTATCTACTGAGCACTAGTTAAATAAAACAGTTATAAACTGTGTATCTGAGCACTAGTTAAATAAAACAGTTATATAAACTGATGTATCTGCTGGCGATGTGTTGCATATCTCTCGTATTAGCTGCTGAGAGGGTGTGTGATGTTGATGGCGACGACTGCCAGGGAAATGTTTCGCATGGAATTAACTTGATAATGTGTGGCCTGGTGTGAAAGTCGGCTGAAACATTTAATGTAAGTATTTATACATGGAGAGTTGTAAGTTACCAAGCAGTGTACTACCCATCTAGAAACATAGGTAAACACACACACACACACACACACACACACACACACACACACACACACACATGTGCATATATACACATATACATACATACATACACATTTATTTATTTATTAAAAAATTTATTTATTAAAAAATTTATTTCTAAGAAATTTAATGTAATTGTTATAAACACTGTTCAAAGTACTGTCTACTAACTTGCAGGTATTTTTCATCTTTTCCTTTGACAGAAAAACATTTTATTTATTCATGCTGATTCATTCTGCTAAATGAATATAATATTGTATTTTATATTATTTAAATCAAGAGACATTTTTTGTGTATTGTACATATATTCATTTGTTTTCATACTTAATAATTAGTTTATTATTATTATTATTATTATTTTTATTATTATTAAGTTATTTATTTAAATTTCTAAGAAAAAACAGTATTACATTATAATACAACATTAATCACAACTAATTTCAAAACTTGATTCAGTAATACAATGAACTGCATTCAAAATACATCAAACATAACTAAATGCCATTTTGATCAATGTAATACAACATCAAACAGAACTAACTTCATTAATACAGTGTATTAAAAAACAGCACCAAACTACATTCATTAACACAATGCATTGTAAAAACACATCAAACACAACTACATTCATTGTTCTGTCTGTCAGTTTCCTGCACTTGGTAAAAATAAGGAAAAGACATTTTAGTTTTAAGAGGTTCTTCCGCTCTTGTTCATTGTGTGTGTACATTTATGTACATCCAGTTTGTATATCTGTACACAGACTATATATATATTTTTATAGACAAAATTAGAAAAATATAGTGTACTCTTCAGAAAAAAAAAAAAAAAAAAAAAAAAAAATAATAATAATAAAATAAAACCTCTGAACAATACAGATATAGACAGAACAGTTAAAATGTCAGTATTAAGTGTAAAGCAAACACCAGTATAAAAAAAATAAAATAAAATGTACAAGTAATAAATAAGTGAAAAATAGCCTCTGCCACACTGACAGAAACATTTGCAGCTATAACAATAGATTGAAAATACAAATGTTAAAAATAACTTAAAATACATAACAATTATTTAAATATATTACATTTTAACATATTACAGTATAATCATACATTACATATATAATTTAATATAATATACATTATATATATGCAATATGTCACAGTATAATAATATACATTACATATATACAAGATGTCACAGTGTAATAATATACATTACATATATACAAGATGTCACAGTATAATAATATACATTACATATATACAGTATGTCACAGTGTAATAATATACATTACATATATACAAGATGTCACAGTATAATCATACAGATTATATTTACTGAAGATGGCGCAGTATCAAGCTGGCATGTGATATCAGGTTTATATCACATTCATGTCAGATGGTATCAAGATGTCATTAATTTCCTGTATGTGTCAATCATTTTGTGAGTTGTCACAACTTCACACAGTCAGAATCTCTACACTGGACATCAAGGTTTACTTCTGACCTAGTCTTCTTCTTTTTATTTGCATATTTGTTAAATTTAATTTTTTATTTATTTATTTTTTTTTTTTGTTGAAATTAATAAACAGACCCTTTCTGTTCAGAAAAGTTTAGTGTTTGTAATAAACAGGTGGTGGTTTAACAGAGGTGTACTGTATCTATAAGAGTACCTGTTCTTTTATTTTTTATTACAGGTGTGAAATAAAAGGTGCAGCCACCTGAGATTAAACAGTTTACCTGACTTCGTCTGTGAACGTTTTCACGTTTGTGTAACGTGGAAATTATCTTTGTATGGTATAAATGATTTTAAACCTCTATGTGATGTAAATATTTTTATCTTTATATGATATAAATAATTTTATCCATTTATGATCTAAATAATTTTATCTTTTTATGATATAAATAATTTTATCTGTGCATGATATAATTTAATATTGAATCTTAAATATATTCAAGGCTCCATACTGATGTATCGTATGTTGCGTTGTACATAAAATATTTCTGCCTGTTAATTGAAAAGTGAGAAATGGTGTTTTAAATGTAAGCTCATGAAATAAATCATCGTATGCCGCTGTCTATAGTGCACATAGTTGTAGTTTCCCATGTCCTGTGTGAAGTTACTGATGTATGTGCCGGCTCATACTGAGTTACATGTGCAGTGTCACATGAATTTATAGCCTTGGTGTTTGAGAGTGCATCTCAAGAAATAAACATCACTGACGTCAAAACATAATTGTTGTTGTGAGGAAACCTTAGTATCCTAGGGGCAGACGTTTGATAACAGAGATATTTCATCTATGTAATAACTTTTGTTATAAGTACTGGTAAATAATATAGTGTGTGTGTTTGTGTGTGTGTGTGTGTGTGTGTGTGTGTGTGTGTGTGTGTGTGTGTAAGAAAGATGTTTAACAAACAGATATTTCATCTATGTAATAACTTTTGTTATAAGTACTTGTAAATAATATAGTGTGTGTGTGTGTGTGTGTGTGTGTGTGTGTGTGTGTGTGTAAGAAAGATGTTTGATAACAGATATTTCATCTATGTAATAACTTTTGTTATAAGTACTGGTAAAAATATAGTGTGTGTGTGTGTGTTTGTTATAAGTACTGGTAAAAAATGTTTATAGATATTTCATCTATGTGTAACTTTTGTTATGACTTGTAAATAATATAGTGTGTGTGTGTGTGTGTGTATGTATGTATGTATGTGTGTAAGAAAGATGTTTGATAACAGATATTTCATCTATGTAATAACTTTTGTTATAAGTAATGGTAAATAATATAGTGTGTGAGTGTGTGTGTGTGTGTGTGTGTGTGTGTGTGTGTGTGTATGTATGTGTGTAAGAAAGATGTTTGATAACAGAGATATTTCATCTATGTAATAACTTTTGTTATAAGTACTTGGTAAATAACATAGTGTGTGTGTTTAAGAAAGATGTTTAATAACAGAGATATTTCATCTATGTAATAACTCTTTTGTTATAAGTACTTGTAAATAATATAGTGTGTGTGTGTGTGTGTGTGTGTGTGTGTGTGTGTGTGTGTTCGTAAGAAAGATGTTTAACAACGGAGATATTTTGTCTATGTAATAACTCTTGTTATCAGTACTGGTAAATAATATAGTGTGTGTATGTGAGTGTGTAACAGAAAGACATGTTTGATAACAGATATTTCTTTGATGTAATAACTCTTGATATATGTATTTATTAATAATTGCGTGTGTGTGTGTGTGTGTGTGTGTGTGTGTGTGTGTGTGTGAGTGTGTAACAGTATGAGAGAGAAAGAGATAAAATTGTTTGATAACAGATTTTTTATCTGCATTAAATATTTTTGTTATTACATATATCAATAAATAGATAGGTATATGTGTGTGTCTTCGTGAGACAGGCCTGTTTGATAAAAGAAATATTTGATGTATGCAGTAAACCATTTTATAACACACACTTCAATGTAGTGATGTGTGTGTATTTGTAACTGCAAGTCAACGTGTTTAATAAACATTCACATTGTGAAGTAAGAAAGAAAAAAAAGGATTTCTTTTGCTCAAAGCCATTTTGCTGGTGTCTAATTAAAAATGCATTTTACGAGTGCAACCAGTACCTTTCAGTGTGCTGCGGTGTAGCTGTTGATTATCACAGCCTTGAGGTGGTGTCGCCGTCTGAAACATGACACTGACAACGGTTGACATTAAAGCAGCCAAGTTTTTGTGTATTTTCAATGAAAGGTATTCAGACTTACCACAAATATCACATGATTAATGAATACCCTGTGTGTCTGTGTGTCTGTGTGTCTCTGTGTGTGTGTGTTACTGTTTCTTCTTTTTTCTTCTCTTCTTCTTCTTCTTCTTCTTCTTTTTCTTCTTAGCAAATTTAATGAAATCAATAATAATAATAATAAATAAATAAATAAAAAAATTAGTTATTTCTTTATTTTTTTTTTTTTACATATATTCACTTTATGACACTTTCTGAAGTTGCATATCATCAGTATGTCACTGGTACAGAGATAACTTATATTTTACTATTTTAAATTTTTACTACTTATCAGGAATCCAGTGATATGTCAGTCTATAGAATTCTTGTTTGATATGTTAATTTATTTCCTGTTCTAACCATTAATTTATGTGTGACACTTGCATTTATTATTACCACTACTGTAATTGTTGTTGTAGTTGATGTTGTTGTTGTTATCACCCTTATTCATGCTGTATTTATTATTATTATTATTCTGATCATAATCATTATCATTATTATTTGCTAGAATTTATATATTAAAAAAATTAAATGAAAACATTTTTTAATGAATAAATGAAAAAAAAAACCCAATAATTTATTTATATAATTTTAATAAGAAAATCTTTTAAAAACATTTCCAGATAATTTATTTTTGGAAATATATGATTATTAAATAAATAAAGTCCTTTTTGTTAAAAAGAAAAAAAAAAAAAAATTAAAAAATTAAAGAAAGAAATTAAACTGAGACTAAACAGAAAATACAAGAAGGGTGGTTGATATTAAACATATTGCACCTGTAGATAAAAGTTAAAAATAAATTTCTTTCAGATGCTTGTTTATTTATTTTCTTTTAATTTTGTTTGGTGTGGAAATCAAAACAGTTGTTACTGCAGCATACACAGTGTGTGTGAAAGAGGTTATGGAGCTGCAGCTGATGTTTTCAGTGTGTGTGGTAGTAGTCTGCAGATGAAGTCAGTGTGGTGGAAGAGAAATGTGTGTCGTATTACATGGAGACTGATAGAAACAGGAGCAGAAACTGCATGTCTGAAATTAGACATAAATGAAGTCTTTATTTGAGTGTTTATCAATGATATAACTCTCTACATATTCTGTCTGTGTGCAGGTCTCATATTCAAACTTCTTTGTATATACATGCATTAAGATGTCTATTGTATGTGTATAGCAATCTATTTATCTGTTGTTACTTTAATAATTTAATATTACAGTTTCTGTAGGATATTATTAAACTGAGAACAAGTATCAGACATCCGTACAGACAGATTATAATACCTAAGAATGTAGCTGTATAAACCACTGTATGTAATTACACTGTGAATTAAATAATGTTGTTAACCAGGCAGTCGTGAATAACATGCAAGTTTTATGTTTTTATTACATCTATCTGTCTGCATCACTGACTTCATTATAGAAAGGAAAAAAAATATATATTTTTTATTTTATTTTATGATAAACCAGTTTTTTTTGCCTATTGTTAGTTTATGGGAAAGAAAACTTTTTACATTCCATGGACATTTTTTTAATAACAGTTTGTTTCAGGTTCAGGTAGAATACAGGTAGTGATGTATATTATACAGGTAGAATATAGGTAGTGATGTATTTAATACAGGTAGAATACAGGTAGTGATGTATTTAATACAGGTAGAATACAGGTAGTGATGTATTTAATACAGGTAGAATACAGGTAGTGATATATATTATACAGGTAGAATACAGACTGATTTGTATTGTACAGGTAGAATACATATAGTATACATATAGTAATGTATTTTGTACAGGATGAATATAGATAGTGACGTGCATTGTACAGGTGTAATATAGATAGTGACGTGCATTGTACAGGTGTAATACTGGTAGTGATGTATTGTACAGGTATTACTGGTAGCATTGTACAGGTGTAATACTGGTAGTGATGTATGGTAGTTATTGTACAGGCAGAATACAGGTAGTGATGTGTACTTATGCGTGCATTATAACGGGTAGAATACAGGTAGTGATGTATGTTAATACAGGTAGAATACAGTAATACTGGTAGTGATGTGTATTGTACAGGTGTAATATAGATAGAAACACAGACTGGTAGTGATGTTATTGTACAGGTGTAATATAGATAGTGATGTGTATTGTACAGAGTGATGTTATTGTACAGGTGTAATACAGACAGTGTACAGGTGTAATATAGATAGTGATGTGCATTGTACAAAATGCACTGATAGTGATGTGTATTGTACAGGTGTAAGAATACAGGTGTAATATAGAGGTAGTGATGTATAATATGGTAGTGGTAGAATACAGTAACACTGGTGATGCATTGTATTGTAGACAGATATATATAAACATTAAATAAATCTTTGTATTTGTCTATTTAACTTTGCTTTAAAATGTATTTAAAAGTCTTTCAGAAATTTTAATTTTTTTTTTACTCTTTTCATTCTTAGTATAGTGTGTTGAATTAAAAAGAAAAAAAATCACGTTTTGTTAAATACTGCAGTTAATGGTATGAGAGAGTAATGTAGGTGATAGCTGCTATATATACAACAACAGCAACAACAACAACAACTACAACAGCAATGGTATGAGAGAGTCATGTAGGATGTGTGTCATGAATATCATCTCAGTGAATTTGTCAGCTTCAAATTAAACCACAGGATCTGATATCACCACTTACCTTCACACCTGACCTTGTACTGACACTGATGATGATGATGATGATCATCATCATCATCATCATGATAATAAAAAAATAAAATAATAATATTAATAATAAAAAATAGTAATACTGTTACTTTGATTAATTCTACTTTCATTTTGTACAACCATTCACACCTGATTTGTAATAGAGTTAAATAATGTGAATAATATTAACAACAACAACAACAACAACAACAATAATACAGCAGATATACTGTTACTATCTTTTTTATCTTGTACAGCAGTGATAGCATGTTTTATATATTTTGAATTACCACTGGCAGTAATTCTTCCAATTAAATACAGCAGCTATCACCAACATCATTATTACTATTACAGTAGTTATTTACTACTATTACCATCAGCAACTATCACCAACATAATTATTACTATTACAGTAGTTATTTACTACTATTACCATCAGCAACTATTACCAACATCATTATTACTATTACAATGGTTATTTACTACTATTACCATCAGCAACTATCACCAACATAATTATTACTATTACAGTAGTTATTTATTACTTACTGCTATTAGTATTACTACTGCTGCTACTATTATTGATAATTCTACTGACACTACTACTACTACTACTACTACTACTACTACTACTACTACTACTATAAATACTACTTTATCACAGACTTAAATATTCTACAATATTTTGCTTTCTCAAAATATCAATAATGACAAAAGTTAAATTATATTTAATCTTTCTATCTTTTTTTTTCCAGGTTCTCAATGAAATGGATAAAATTAGTTACCCATAATTCCATGTTAACCACTTCCTGTCTGGTTGTCGAAGATGGACCCACAACCAGGCAAGGGTAAGTACTTCATTTTGTTTTCTGTTGCTAGGCAACATCGTTACCCATAATTCCTAACAGTGCTGTTTTAATATGGACCCGCAGTCTTGTGACTGAGTGTAAAGTATTTGTACAAATACTGGATCACACAAGTTACTTTTATATTAATTAAAACAAGAAGGGGGGAGATGCAAAAAAATGAAATATTAAAATAAAAAATTTGAGTTTGTTGTACTGCTGTGAATTTATTTCCATAAAACATTAAATAGAGCTTGAATATAGATTTTTAAAAATTTCTAAAAATATTTGAAAAAAAAAAAAAAAAAAAAAAAAAATCTTTTTCCACTTAAATTTTACATTTTTTATTTTCATGCAAGACGTAGTTTGATGATAAATGCTGCAGTAATAAATCATAATTTACTCAAAAAACTCAAAAAACTCAAAAACACTGAGCAGATAACAGCTGCAGCAGAGAAAAATTTTAAATAAATTTATTTTTAAACAAATCTTTGACTTTATCTCCGCTCAAATCTCATGAATATGTCTCAGTTGCTTTATGAAATATTTCTTAATCTTAAACTTTTAAAAAAATGTGTTTCTTTTCCAGGAATGCATTGTTGCATTTTTATTTATTTTTAATAACTTTATTTTTATTTTTAATTGTAACAAAAAAATAATAATAATTTAAAAGTAGTTTAGAAGGTTTTTTTACATTTGAAAATATATTGAAAATAAATAAATAAATAAATAAATAAATAAATTTAGCTAATATAGTTTCAAATGCAGAAAAATAAATTGTGTGAAAGAACATTTGCTAATTTAAACTGAGCTGTTTTTTAAAGATTATTATTATTATTATTATTTTTTTTATCACAAAATGGAATAAAATTAGTTAATAAATAAAACCAGTTTAAAAACATTGTAGTAAAAGGTATTACATTGTACTAAATTTAAACTAACTAAAGAATAATCAATTTTATATATAAAATAAGTATTTTTAAACAGTAACAACAAAAACTGCATAATAATTAAAACAAGTTTAGAAAACTTGTAATAAATTGTATTACATCTATCATGAAACAGCAGATAAACAAATAGAAGAAACCAGAATAGAAACTTTTTTAACTTTATAACAAAGAGTTTGAAAGAATAATAATTAAATTTAAACACTGAGAAAATGTTCTGTTTTTGTATAGTGAGTAGGATTACGAAATAATTGCACATACTGAAATAAAGTCATATCAGTGTAATGTAATACAGCTAACTGTACTTGGTGTGTGATATTCTATTATTAACTCACTTGATATATGATACAAGGATCTATATAAATTATGGTGTGTAATACAGACTGAAATACACAGATCCATACATGCAGATAAACATACACATTTTCAAATATAAGTACATACATACATACATTTATATATATATAAGTACATTCACAAATAGATATATAAAATACATGCACACACATCCATACACACACACACACTTATGTACAAATAGAGATGATACTCATATATAAAACACATGCACACGTACACACACACAGGTAGAGATGTACACACATACAAACACACATACTTACGTACATACACAGGTAGAGATGTACACGTACATACACAGGTAGAGATGTCACACATCAGAATATTATATGAGACAAAACATTCAGTCACACATCAGAATATTATATGATACAAAACATTAGCTAAAGGAAAGAAAAAGAAAAAAAAAAGAAGCAGACAGAAAAAGAAGAAAAGAAACAAAAGACCAGTGAAGGACACTTATCCATGCTCTGTTTAGCAAACCCACTTGTCTGCAGCACAATGCGATTACCTCTTTGTTACCTTTGACAATCACTCAAATGTTACCTGAGCCATACCTTTAACATGAGCATTCTTTTTGGTGTTCAACAATTCAGCATTCCTCTCCTCTCTCTCACACTCATGTCCTTGTTGTTCTCTCCAAGAGAAGTCACTGAGTTAAACACTTTTACACTGAAAGTATTACACGCTTTGTATTTAAAATATTACGCTTTTTATTTAAAATATTATGTTTTTTATTTAAAATATTATTTTTTGTATTTAAACTATTACATTTTTTAATATTTAAACTATTATATTTTGTAGTTAAAATATTACAAATTTTATATTAAAATATTACAAGTTTTATATTTAAAAATTCTAAAATATCATTAGTTTGTACTCAATATTCATAACCTTTTAGTAGGCATCGAACTGTTTTTCCCATTCTGGCTTCAAAATCTATTTGCCCTGCTTTTTATTTGAAACAGGTCCCTGTGGCAGACATCTTTAACTTTTGTCACACACTGTTTTTCCCATTCCGATGACTAGGATGGATATTTTAAAATTCTTATTGAGAAAATAGTTTGCACTAGTTTACATTTGACATGAATATCCATTTAGCAGGCTGGTGTTTGTGATTTAATGACACCTGTAATCAATATTCCAGGTCCAGCAGGCGTTTATAATCAGCTCACCTGTTCACTTTTTACCTGCAGTGTATTGATCTCTCGATGTTATAAAAATCAGTTTGACATGTAGAAACTGCACACTCAGAATAATTATTTAAAATATATAGTGAAATATTCAGAAATGGATAGTTGAATGTATATATATATATTTGTGTATTTATATCTTGTGTGTGTATGTGTTTTTCTGTCTGTTCTTATTTTTTAGAGAGAGACTTGAAAATGATAATATATATGGACTATTATTTTAATCTGTTTTAATCTCTCTCTCTCTCTCTCTCTCTCTCTCTCTCTCTCTCTCTATATATATATATATATATATCTTTTCTTTCTCCCTTTATATATATCTTTTCTTTCTCCCTTTCTGTATATATGTGTGTGTGTGTGTGCCTGTGTCTCTGTGTCTCTGTGTGTCTGTGTGTGTGTCTGTGTGTGTGTGTGTGTCTGTGTGTGTTTCTGTCTGTCTGTCTG